>WAAE01023877.1:0-10360 GCA_013400495.1 Nicator chloris
CTGCGGCGGCGGCAGCAGCGGGGCCCGCTCCCCCCGCACCCGCTCTCCCGCCCCGCGCCGCCCGGGGGCCCACGGGCCAGGGGTGACGCCCGAAAGGGGGTCCCCGGAGAGCTGTCGCCCCCCGCCCGGCGCCGGTACAAGCACTTCCCGGGATGGGAATGCGGGAGCCGCGTCCCGCTGAGGAGCTCGGCACCAGCCGCGGCAAGGATTCTTTCCCTACTGCGAAAGTTTGAATAAAAATAAACCTTTTCCCTAGCTTGGTTTGAAGGTGCCTGAAGTTTTTTCAGGATTTTTTTTTTTTTCTTTTTGAAACTTGTTTCCCTTTCTCCCACTTTCGGACGAGAAAAGAAAAAATACAACCGGTTTGTTTGGGAGGGGGGATGAAAAGTAAAACGTTCCAGTTTGCAGTTGCCATCATACCTCCAGGATCTCCTTTCCTTGATAAAACTGCAACCTCTTCCAGTTCGGAGATTTTACAAAAATTTCCATTATGAAGATTTCCGTTATAAAAAAAAAAAAAAATCCCATTTCCCCCATTCCCTTTCTGCCACACATCTGCCCCTTGCAGCTTCTGCACCTGCCCTGGCACGTCAGACTGGCACAGACCACTGCTGCCAGCCCAGCCGGCAAGCCCATGGGCTCATCGCGTGCCCGCAGACACGAACACACGCACACACACACACGTGCTGGTACAGCTCACCCTACACACATGGGCTGGTGTTCACACCGATGGGCTGGCATGCACTTGCACGCCTTCCCAAACGCCTCCCGGCACATCTCCGGCTGTGTGTGCACCCATGCCTGGGGCATGCACACCCTCCCACATTCCCCTGCTTGCAGGGCCAGGCCCGCACCTCATCCCCTTCCCAAGCCTTGGGGTAATGTAGGTACAGCCAGTTCGGTCCTGCCAAGCACACTTGCTTCCCCCCCGACCCCGCCCAACAGAGCAGACATGGTGGGTAAAACTTCATCCATGAAATTTTGGGAGTGTCTTCCCCTCTGTGCTTGTGCACCCCCAAAGCCCTGCACCTGAAGACTAGGGGCAGTCCCCTGCTCCCCAGCCATGTTGCTGTCTGGGACCAGCACTTAAGAGGGACAGGCAGCATCCTCTCACTCCTGTCCCACACAGTCATTGGCTGAGTGAGGCTCCAACCCCATCCTGCTCAACATCACACCATCATGATTTCCCTTTCCTCTTGCAGGCCACCCTGCAGTATTATTTTCCACAAGCACGTGGCTAAACAGACCAAAACTCTTTGTAAACCCCAGATTTACAGAGCAAAAAACTCACTGTAAACCTAAAATCTCTGTGACACCCTGCTCTGTGAAAGGCACATGCAGTTGGAGGTATCCATGCTGTCAGTGCCTTGATAACTGGGCACAGGGATGGTGCAAGTGCCCCAGCATGCTGCCCCTTCACTGTCTGTTCTCCCGCCAGCCCAAATCTTGTGGCAATGGGTGAGATGGGGCCGCAGCATGCTGATCCCCACCATCATTAGGCCAAAAAAAGTGCTGGCTGCAATGCTGGTGACAGCTATGGTATGGCACAGCCTTCCTGGCCAAGACAGGCCATTTAACACACTCCACCTGGACTCCATTCCCACTCCAAGCCACAAAGATGCACAAGGCACAACCACCCACCAGCACTCAATGCCACACTGCTACTGCAAAATACTGCAAAACAGTGAAAAATGGGGCATTTTGTCACCATATTAGAGACTCCTGGCACCAGTGCCATGGCCAGGGGATCAGAAAGCAGCCCCCATTCATCCCCAAACTCCATGGCCTGGCCCAGTGCATCCACAGCAAACATGCCTGGAGCAATTTATCCCAGGGCTCAGCAGCCCTCCGGGACTGCTCACGTGTCCCTGCTCAGCTCTGACGACAGCGCTGGACTGGTCCACGTGGCTGCAGCAGCCCCAGCTGTTTATGGTTATAGCCGAGTTAATAATTAAATAGATGCTGGATGGAGAGCAGAAGGGCTGGGATGCAGCTGGGAAGTGTGTGTGGCAGGAACGGTGTGGGGGAGTCCCTTCCTTACGATGTGCTCATGCCCACACTGTGAGGGGAGCAGAGGGCTACCCAGTTTTTGTGGTAGGGCACTGCATCCCCCAGATTGCAGCCTCCACTCTCCCCCTAGCAAGAGCCCCATGCCTGCCTGGTCTCCCGAAAGTCCAGCCCTGATCCAACACCTGGTACAGGTCTCAGCCCAGGGAACTGGCAGCAGCTCGGGAGCAGGAGTGAGCACAGGGATACATCCCAGGCAAATGGATGGGAAGACCCTGGTGGGGACCACAGCAGCCAGGAGATGCCCAGATCTCTCTGATCCCTGTGGCCATGCCTTGGTGTGCCTGAGGGATACCAGGTGAGCAGGGCAGGAGGCAGGGCATGCTCACACTGATACCCAGCCGGGGCCCTGGCAAGCACAGGCATAGAACAGGGACATGGACACACGCTTACATAGAAAATAATAATAAAAATCTGCTAGGTCTGCAAACAGCACAGCCTGCATCAGGAGACGGACTGGCCTGGCACTTCCAAACCTCATGGACTTGTCCAAATAGCAGTCAGACCCGGGCACCATCGCACCGCATGCAGATGCAGCCTGCAGCAGTGCAGTACAGCATGCATCCTGGAGCATCCCCCTTTCCAGAGCCAACCCCTGAAATCCTACCATCCTTCAAACAGAAATATGCTTTGTTTCCCTGTGTCTCAAGGAGGGGCTTCTCTCCCCCCTAAAGCTATGCATGATCAGATAAAAAGGGAGTTCTGGGGCAAGAGGGGCCCCCATTTTTGGCTGGAGAAGCCACAGCTCCATCTCCCCAGAGGAGGTTTGGGGGAGGCTGGAAACTACATGGTGAGTCATGCCAGGCAGGCAACAGATCCTGGGGGCTCCTGGGATTAACCCTTCAAAACCAGAACCACTTCCAGACACCCAGAGGCAAAAATAAAGCCAAGGCACTGGGGAAAAGCTGCCAGAGCAGGATGGGAAGTTAGAGGGTCACATCTTGAGCATCCTGCACAGGACAGAGAAATCAATCTCAGTATGTGAGCAGTGGACAAGCAGCAACCAAGTGCATGCATTGTGTGCCCATCCCTCCAAAACAAGAGGACGTGGAAAAAGGTTACAGTGGGGTGCAGAGTGCATGAGGTTCATATGGGGCATCCACCCTCACATTACACCTTGTTCTGGTGTAGTGGGTCAGCCTCATGACTACTGGGCTACCCACAGGCTCCAAGGGGAAGGTGCAGGCCACAAGCAACCTTTGGCATGTCCTGCTAGAAGGGGGTTTCCCTGTGGCACTAGCACCAGAGAAATGCCCCACTGTGTTCCTGTGCTGTCCCTGAGACGTCGCAATGCACGTCCTGCAAGAGCTCAGCCCCAGCATGGCCACCCACAGTAGCAAGCCCCAGTTCCTCTGCAGAAGCCCAGGGCCAGCCTGCCAGAGCTGCAGGGTTTTAAGGCTCCTCCAGAGCCTCCAGGTGGATTCTCTCATGTTACAAGAACGGTTCATTTTACAGCCCCTTTCCTGGCCTGGGAACCCACAGCAGGGAGGGGGTGACATGCAGCAAGGCTGCACAGCCCCAGCATCCTGTGCCTGCCCTCTGTCCCGCAAGACCATCTACCCTCCAAGGGACAGGCACTTCTGCTTCAAAGAGAAGCCAAAGCAGAATCCTCAACACTCAGCTCTGCAACTCCAGGAACTCAGCCCTGGTGGGAGAGCACCCTGGTCCCTCGCCCACTGCTCCCCCTCCATTCGTCTCCGAAGCCACAGAGGACCCTTGGCATTCACAAGAAATTTACATAGCCAGGAGACCAAATCCCCACCCACTAAGGCTGCCATCCCTCCTGGTAACCACATGTCACTGTGCTCTCCTGCTTTGGAAGCTCCCCTGGGAGAAGGCAAGGGACATCTTACAGGGCCACGGCTGTACATGGTTGACTTGAAGCAGGTAACCCCTCTGCCAGCTGAGCCCACCCCCTGCCACCCCCCCACACAGTGCTGCCGAACACTCCGGAGCAGCTCTCCGAATATAGCAGCATCAAATAGCTCCATCAATAATGCATTGCTTCTGCTTCCTCTCACTGTCGTGTTTTCGTTGCTAACATGCGTGTCCTTCCTGTTAGCGGCTGCCTCCTCCCCACCAGCTAGGCCAAGCAGGGACACAGCCACGGTGGGATGGTGACAGCAGCTCCCACAGCTCCAGGTCCAATTCCTGTAGGGATTGATATAGAGCCCCATCTACTCCACTCGAGGGCAGCCTGGGGTTCTAGGGGGAAGCCTGCCACCGTCCAAGCCTCCTGCTACGCACGCGCTGGCAGCAGGCACGGCGACTCGGCATGCCGTGGCTGCCCAAAGGATTTGGCAGGGGCAACAAGCTGGGAGGAGCATAATAACATCTCCCCAGCCTCAGCAGGGAAATGCCCCTCCACAAGGACTTTTGGCAGCCTGGCACACCCCATACCCAGGCAGCACCCCCATTCCCAACTCCATGCAACACCACACCACATCAGGCTCCTTCAGCAGCTCTGTGTTGCCATCCCTGGCAGGTAGAGAGCTCCCACTGCCATGCTCTAGCCTGCCCCTGCCCGCAGCTGCCCTGGGCTCACCCTGGGCCCATGCCGGGCCAGTTGGAGCAGGGAGGTTGGGGTGCCTGGACCTGCCCCATGCCCAGCAGAGTTGCGTGCCTGCAATGCCATGAGCTGCCATGGGCTGCCAGTGGGGAGGCAGGAGCTGGTGTGGGCAAAACCTGGCACCCACCACCCTGCAGCTACTCACAGCAGGCAGAGGCAACCCCTGCCCTGGAAAGGCGGCCCCCAGGCTGCGTAAGACCCTGGTTGGAGGAGAATGCACACAGCAGAGCAGAGGTTGGCGCACCTGGCTGCTGCAGAATGGTCCAGCATCCCAACACCATCAATGTCCCAGCCTGATGTGGGCTGCAAGCACTGTGTCCAGCCACCTGGGCTGTACTGCAGAAACCTGGCTGCATACACAAACACCTGTCCCTCGGTGTATAGTAGAGCGCCTGAGGCCGCTGCTCCTGCAGAAAGCAGGGGCTCTCCCAGCCCCTGTCTGCCACCCTCTCACCATGGGGCCATCCTGGGGCACAGGCACAGTCACCTCGGTGCAGGGTAACCTCTGCTACCTGACTGTGGGTTCTACAAAGCGGGGGCAGAGAGAGACCCTGCAAAAGGGGGCAGGAGCTACATCCCACAGGGCCCCCCAAAGGAAGCGGCAGCAGAGGGGTGCGGGCAGGGTGTTATCGGTCGCCCTGCGGGCAGGGCGGGTCAGGGCTGGACAGGGGCCAGCGCCTGCCACAGCGGAGATTACGCCTCGGGTTTAACGTTCATCCCAATCCATGACCTGCCCAGGAGAGAAGGGGGTGAGCTGCACTGGGAGGCTGGTCTGACAGCTTTGGGGACTTCTGAGCCCCCCCTGCTCAAAAGGCACACCAAACACTGGTGCATAGCCCACCCTCCCATGAGCACGTAGCAGTGAACCTCCCAAAAACCTGCCAGCATGACCCCTGCGGCAGCCACCCCAATCCTGCCCAGCAGAGACCCTGGGAGAGGGGCAGACTGCTGCCACTATCCTTGCTCCAGGTGGGCCCCAGCAGCCCCCTGGCAGCCCTGCCTGCTCCCCAGCACCCTCCCCCCCGCCCCGGCACCGGCAGGAAACCACAGCTGCAGCCTGCGGGCAGCTGATAACGGTCACCCAGCCCCATCCTGCCTGCACCCCACCACCCCAGGAGCTGTCCCCACACCCACTGCTCCCCAGGCCCAGGGGTGCACCTACACCATGCACAACGGCAGCCCTAGGGCCCAGTGTCACCCTGCACAGAGCTGGGGGCTCTTGCCGACAGTGCAGCTGGTGCACCAGGACACACCGACAGTTGTTGTGCATGGGCACCATGCTCCCAAATGTCCCAGCTTGCTCCTGGCACACCATGCAGACCCATGCCTCATGTGTTCTAGCAACATGGATATGGCAGGAGAATCCCAGAGCAGAGTGGGGGAGGAGAAGGTGGCACGAAATGATCTGACACAAAAGCTGCTTCGGCTGCTGCCCTGCCTGGGGGCACACAGCCACCTGGCCAGTGCATTCCTGGCCACAAGCCCTCCCGGGTCACAAGGGTACCTCCCTGCCCTGAAGGTCCCATCCCCCAGGGCCACCCCCTCACTCCCCACGGAGCAGCTTTCAAGCAGTTTGTATTGAGCAGGTAACAACATTCCTGGAATAAACTTGGGGCCCAGTGCAAATACACAGTGCTGAACCCGCTGGGACTGGTGTGGCACTAACCCATCTGGGATTCTCCAGGCAAATCCTGGGTAAGCTCGCACTGGCCCCAAGGAGTGCTGTGATGGTACCTCACACCAACAACAGGATCCCTGAGCACCAGACAGCCACAAACCCATTCTGACGTTGCCACAGCGTGCCAGAAGTGGACAGGCAACGCAGCACACATAGTATCTAGTGTCAGGCTCTTCGCCGCTGGCCGCTGAGGGGGACAGGACAAGTAACATGTTTCATCCAAGTACCACTGGTAACAAAGAAAGCCTGAACTAGAGCACACTGATATACACCATGAGGCCTCGGGACCCTTACTGCTCCTCTCCTCCCCAGCATGCCCAGGGGCACCCTAAGGTGCCAGGCACCCCTGGGGGTGTTTGGGAGCCAGAGCCCACACAGGTCAGGGCTGCCTGGCCCCCCCGCTGCAGCACTCAGCCCGCTCGCCGCCATCCCTTTCCCAGCGCATCTGTCGCAGAAGGCATGTGGCACAGCTCGGCCTCGTGACAGTGGGGGATGCACGGCGCCAGCTCGGCAGAAGGGAGAGATACAGCAATGGGCCGTGTCCCGGCTGGACATGTCCATCCCGGGACCCGAAGCATGTGGCTTGGGGCGCTCTCCCTCCTGCCAGAGGGGTGCACAGGCTGGTTCTCTGCAAGGTGTCCCAGGAAAGGTGCTGACCTTGGGAAAGTTGCTTTCCTGCCATGAAGCTGGAGCCAGCCCTGCAGGGAGGGAGAACAGCTCCACTCCAGTTTGCTCCTCTCCTCCCCCTCTGCACTGACACCATCGCTACAGGGGGAAAAATAACGATAATAATAAATACAATTAAGAAAGTGCAAAGCATGCTGGGAGAGTGAGAGGTGCCCCCAGGGGTCAGGGCCCCACTGGGGTCTGGATGCCCAAGACCTGTCTGCCGGCCCTGGTCCAAGCAGCCCTGGGCACAGCACCACTGGGACCAGCATCAGACAGCTGCTGCCCCAACCTCTGCTACCTCCACTCTTGAGCCCATTATGGTCTTGCTGCTCACCTCTCCATATCTGAGGTGGGGGCAAAGGCCCCCTCAGCCCTCCAGTGGCCCCAGCAGCTCCCCATCATCCTCGGGCACAAGAGTGCATCAGGTTCCCAGGTGAGCAGCCTCCCTGCTCCAAAGACCTTGCAGAGGGGAAGAAAGGAGCAGGGAAACATTTCTGGAGGGGTGCGAGAGGAGCTGCAGTGGGGCAGGATGCACCCCCAGGGATGGCAAGGAGTATATCATCCCTCTGGGAGGGCACAATTTGGAAGGGGGGCAGCCAAAACCCCCCCAGCAGCAGCTCCCAAGCAGGAAACTCCTCCAAGTTAATGCAGCCCTGAAGAGCAGCCTGGGCAGAGCGGCTCATTAAATGTTTCTGGCTGGCGGGAGGCCAGCGGCAGAGCTTGTTTTTTCTATATTCCGATAAACAGTCCGGGGAGGGGAAGGGGGAGGGGGGCGCAGGCTCTGGATGTGCCACCCAGCCCCGGCGGGGGAGCGGGGGAAGAGGCGGGGGGCACACGAACATTGCACGGCAGCCTCGTGTCCTCCCTGTCCTGGGGCAGCGGACAGGGGCGGCGTGGGGGGGACACAACACATGAAGCCATCCATAGGGATACTCCCAGGTGAGGGGTGAGCCCACGGCTCGCCATCACCGCACCGAGGGAGGACCCCCCTCTTTGCGCCCACCAACATGCCGATGACATTCCCTGTGGCGTAAGGCCAGCTCCTGGGGAATACGACGGGGCCCCACGGTTGGCCGTCACACGGCTTTCGCCCGGCCGAGGCGGGCCCCCGCCAAGGCTGGGGGTGTCGGGAGGGGTGTCGTGCCCCCGGTGCGGGGTGCCTGCGGGGCGGGTGCTGTGGTTGCTCGGCCTGGCTCGCAGGGAGGTTCACGTGACTTTCTGCTTGAGGAAGCAGCGCTCTGGCAGCTTCCAGTGGGAGATGGAGGAGGAGGAGGATGGGGGAAGGGGCCGCCTGCCTTCATAGAAACACGGTGGTGAGGCGCAGGCAGCGCAGGGGCGAGGGGCCGCCGCGCAGGGGCACCCCTTTCCCACCCCGATTATTCAGCTGCAAACCCCTCGGCAGAGGCGGCTCCGGGGTTGGCACGGCGACCGTGTGCTGTCACAGCGCCCCACTGCCTCCAGCAGCCCCTCAGCATGGGGTTCTGGCCTGGCAAGAGGCTCTCTCGGGACCACAGGGATGCTGCCACAGGAGCTGAGCTGAGGAGCGTCCCTGCCGTCCCCCCACAGACACCCACGTGCCAGATGCCCAGGGAAACGGCAGAACCCCCTCCCCAGGGCCCCCCAAACTTGCCTCCCTGTCTGCTGGCCAGCGCCACGGGGACCTGGTGCAGGACAAGGTTCCAGCAGCCATCTGAGACCCCTGCCCTGCCTTGTTCTGGCACAGCAACGTTCTGCACGCAGCAGCAGGCGATGCAGCCAGGCCAGCTGCCTCAAACCTGCCCCCAAGCCCAGATGAGTATCCCTTTGGCAGCACCCTCCCAGGTGCTGAGATCTCACCAACTTATCACACCTCCTATGTAGTCCTGCAGCCTTGCTAGCCTGCAGGCTCCAGAATTAGGAAGAGCTCTCCAGCAGACACCCCACAATGGCCATGGTGGCGGGCCATAGAGCATCCATGTCCACCAGCAGCATTGCCAAGCCTCTGCAGGGACACTGTGCCTCACACCCACACAGGGATCTGTGGCACCCCACAGACCTATTGCCCTGGCCACAGGGGCACTTCGGGGTCACTCTTCACAGGGCCACCTGCATGCCTGCCCAATGCCCCTGCAGCACTCTGCCTGTGGGGTCCCAGTTCCAGGCTGGTACCAGCATCCATGTGTTCTTGGGTCCCAGATCTCTTAGTCCAACAGATCTCAGCATCCATGCCATTGGAACCCCAACACCCATGCCACGGAGTCCTAGCCTCACAACCACATCCCAGCACCTATGCCACAGGATCCCAGCCTCACAGCCAGACCCCAGGACCCATGCCATGGGGTTCCAATCCCACATGAGCGTCCATGCTCTAGGGACTCCAGCCCTTCAGCTGGATTCCAACAGCCCACACCATGGAAACCCCATCCCTACGGTTGGATCTGATAGCTACACCACAGTGACTAGGACTCCAGTCCCCACACCTTGCTGACACCCATAGCTTATCCCCAGCACCATGGCCAAACCTCAGCAACTACACTGAAAAGTCCCCAGTGTTGGTAGTCAGCTCCCAGCAGCCATGCCCCAGGAACCCAGCCCCATAACCAAACCCCAGCACCAATACCACAGAGACCGCAGCACCAATGCCAGACTCCAGCACCAATGTCATGGAGACCTCAGCACCAGTGTCATGGACACCCCAGCACCAATGCTGTGAAGACCTCAGCCCCATAGCGGGACTCCAGCACCAATGCCTTAGAGACCCCACCATTAAGGTTGCAGAGACACCAAGCACCAATGCCATGGAGACCCCAACACCAAATGCCATAGAGACACCAAACACCAATGCCATAGAGACCCCAACACCAATACCATGGAGACACCAAGCAACAATGCCATAGAGACCCCAGTCCTGTCGCTGGAGATGCCAGCTCCAAAGCAGGACAGCAACATCAATGCAGTGGGGACTTCAAACCCACAGCTGGACCCCAGCGCCCGTTCTTAGGGGACACAGCCCCACAGCCGGACCCCAAAACCATGGCACCCCAGAACCACAGCCGGCGCCCAGAGCCCATTTTTAGAGGACCCAGACCCACAGCCAGACCCCAACATCAACACCATGGGACCCCGGCACCACAGCCAGACCCCGACACCACTGGGGCTCCCACCCCGTAAGTGGCCTCCAGCTCCCCACCCAGCCCCGACGCCGCGGAGACCCCAGCCCCAGGGGCAGCCCCCGCCCCGCGCCCCGTCGCCGCGCCACTCACCAGGGCATGCACAGCCCACTGACATCTTCACATGCCTGGCCCAGCCGGGGGTCGCTGCGCGCTGCCCGGGCCGCGGGGTCTCGCATGGGCGGCGCGCCGCGGGCTCCGGCGCGGCGGGCGGCGGGTAGCGCCGCG
>WAAE01023877.1:10500-42196 GCA_013400495.1 Nicator chloris
GGGGGGGTGTGCGCGAGGGAGGACATGAAACGAAGGACGAGGGGTCCCCCCTCCGCTCCGAGGAGGCTCTCGGCGCTGCGCCCTGGGGTTTGCAGCCGTGGGAGCAGGGGTAGAGCTCTCCCCAGACCCCCGTGGGTGGGTGAGGGTTCTTAGGGCTGCGGGGGCTCTCGGGGGCGGCGCGGGGCTGAGGCTTCCATCCCGCCTCCGCGGCTGGAGCTGCTCTTCCCAGGGCCTGAGACAGACGCGACTGGAGGGACGGGTGCTCAGAGACCCACGCCCGGGGCGGCCGATGAGCGCCCGAGTGTCTCAGGGCGGCTTGTTGGGGTTTCCACCTGGGAGGCCATGGGGACGAGCAGAGGACGCCACGGCTGTTCCGCATGGAGGAGCCTGCTTAAGGATTGTGCTTTTTGGGACCTTGCCAGTCTCCCAGCCCCAGGGCACGGGGAGGACACGGCACTGGAGGTTGTAGGTGGGAGGGCAGGGGCCAGAGAGGGCCGGGGGGCAGGAAGGAATGAGGGTTTGCAGCAGCGCTTTGCACAATCAGGGACATCGTGACCGGCGTTTGCTGTGCCTTGTGCGGGGATGGCAGAGGCTGCTAGGCAGGAGGCTGGGATCTGGTCTGGTCTGTGCTGCACTCTGTGCCGGAGGGATGTGACAGCATCCCGGGTGAGGCCGAGAGCCGGAGAGATGCCAGGGCAGGAGCAGAGTGCCATACGGACAGGGTCTCCCTGGGGGATACCCACCCAAGAGGATCTCACCGGGATTCCTGCCCCAGCCCCATGCAGCTCTGTTACTGCACATCGGTTGTGGGGCTAGAGGTCAGTCTGCAAAGGCAATTACTGTCCCTCTACTGCACTGACAGAATTCAGCCCCAGCTCCACGACGGGAGCAGCGTCCTGGGCTGAGCAAACTGCTCCGGGGAGCCAAAGCCCTCTCTTCTCTCTGAAGGGCCAACTCCAGCCCATCTTCTCCTGCCTGGATGGGACCCACATTCCTCTTTACTGAGTGAAGTGTCCTTTAAGCATCACACGGGTTTTTGAGCTCTCCTTTGCAGGCTGTGCCTATTAGCCCTGAGCAAGCTGCTCACTCTGGGTGCTGCACAGGCTGAAACAGGACGGCCCTGAGCAGCATCTGGCTGTGCCTAGCCAGGGAGTGGTCACAACACAGAGAGGGAAGGGAGGGGAGCCAGGGGTGTAGAATGCACATTTTTCTTTCTGGCTGTTTGTTTTTCTTGTAAACCAGCAGAATGCCTGGTGTTGCCCTGTGCCAGGAGTGCATCCCTGCTGGGGATTATACTGGGAGAGGGAGGTACCTGCTGGTGGGATTCCCTACGGTCACACTCCAGTGACCCTATGTGTAAGGAATATGGTCCCACTTTACAGGTCCCACTCTACACACCAGGCTTGATCAGTCAGCAATCAGTCTTGTTGTGCCACAGGGTCCTGCCACACACAGGGACAGAGGGATTAGGCAGGTCACTGCATGCCCTGGATGTGCCCCAGGGAGAAGACATGACGGGAGAGGAGGGTGCGGAGCAGGAGAAGGAAAGCTGCAGGGCTCCAAGCAGAACATTGCTCCACATCCCTGTCAGCAGGTTATAGACAGCTTCTCCTCAGGCCAGTGGAGAGAGACATGAACATTTCAAAAGTGACTTGTTCCTTGCTTTAGATGTGTTGAGCTCAGGGGAAGCAAAGTGCTCTTCAGAGGGGCAGCCACACCTGGGCTGCAGAGAGCCTGGAGCACTTGCCCAGCCTCCCCAGCTTCCTCTGCAGTGCCAGAGGCAGGTGCTGGCCTGAGGAGCCTGTAACATCCAGCAAAATCCCCCACATCCCAACAGTGTGCTCACATTCACCCATTGCAACACGTGCTCTGCAGCACTCAGACATGGATCCATGGCCCTGGAGAAGGACAGATACAAGTGTCGGTGAGAGGTGCTATGGGCTCCTTGGATGAGGAGGTGGAAGGGAACAGCTTCCCTGGACAGAGAGCCTGTTTTTGGCTATGGAGGAGCAGCCCCTGCAAGGCAGGAGGTGATGTGGAACGAGTGATCACATTTGAAAGTCCCTTGCAGCAGGGGTGAAAGGAAGGACAGCAGGATGAGGCTCTATGTGTCAGACATAGCTCAGCCCAATGACCAGGCACACAAGGCCACAAAAGCAGCTCTATCCTGTGGATCCCCAAGGGAATCTGGCCTGGGCAAGTCTGTGCTCCAGGGAGTGATGTAGAGGCTGGGACAATTTCCCCTTGCCAGGCAAGTCGTGCACTGCAGAGCTCCAGTGACATGTCCACACTGCACCTGTGCTGCTGTAAAAACATCCCTGAACTCCATGACATGATCCTACAGTCTGTCTGGAAGCCAGAAGAGCCACAGCAAGTGACAGCACCCGAAGGGACTCTGGGCTTCCTGAACAGACGGTACCAACCCAGGCCAGGCACACACCGGCATACGTTGCCTTCCTGGGGAGCCAGGCTGGATAGCAACTCTGGCCAATGAGCCGCGTTTGGCTCCCTCACATTTTCCAGGTGATTTTCTGTGTGCCAGCTTTGGAGAGCAGCACAAGCCCAGGCACAAGCAGTGATTTGGGTACCCTACCCCGTTGCCATGCCAGGAAGCTGCACGGCAGCTCACGGTGCCCATCCCTCCTTTCACACTCGACAGTTCTTACCATCCCCCCTATGCCCAATACATGTGTGTGTCACCTCCACCAGCCGCACACGAGGTTGGGCTCAATGCAGCACCATGGCAGTGCTGCACAGGCACCTCAGGCACAGGGAAAGCTCACAGCCAGAGGACGGCGAGCCGCTGCGCCTACAGCAGGTCTTCCCCTGCTTTCCGGGAAGTGCGGGAACACGCGCATCGGCCGCACACACGTGAGCGCCAGAGCCGGCGGGGCGGGCCCGTGGCGCCGCGGGAAAATGCGCGCCTGCCCCGCCCCCAGGGGGCGCTTCCCGCCAGTCCCGTCAGCACCGCCCCTCCCGCCGCGGGGCTGGGCCGACCCTCCTCGTCCCCGCCCGCCGCAACGATGGCGGCGAAGCCCGAGGGTCTGCCCGCTCTCAAGATGGCCGCCCGCGCTCCCGAGGCCGGACGCCACCTCAGGCCTCTCAGTGAGCAGCCAGCGGCGAAAGGGTGCGCTCCCGACGTGCCGCGCGCGGGCGGGCCGGCGCGGAGGTCGCCGGGAGCTGTAGTGCGGAGCGGGCAGCGGTCACGTGGCGCCCTCGGCAGTGGCCGCGCTGGGAGCAGAGGCGCCAAGATGGCGGCGCGGCGGGGCGGAGCGGTCCCCGCCGCCAACGGGGCCGGGGCCGGTGGCGCTGCCGCCGGGGCCGCTCCCCGGGGCCTGGCGAGCGGCGGAGCCCTGCACGAACCGCCTTTCGGCTCCGGCAGCCCCCTGCAGGTAAGGGGCGACGGGGCGCGGCGGGCCGCGCCGTGACACGTGGAGGCCGGGGCGGCTCCCGCGGCGGTAGCACCACGTGTGTCGGGAGCGGGCCCGCCGCACCGGCGGCGGGCGGGGGGCGCAGCGCGGGCCGGAGGCGCCTGCGCTGGTCCCGGCGTGGGGCGCCCTTTCTATGAGTGGCCCGGAGCTCTCCCGCCGTGGTGGGGTGTCCGCGTGGGGAGATTATGGGGCTGGGGGCGCCGCACCACGGCCCCAGGACCCGGCGGGACGGGTGGTGTGGTGTCTCCTGCGGGAGGTGACATCCCGGCCTTGGGTAGTGGACAGGAGGATGCCGGTCGCGTCATTCCTCCGCGGTCCTTCCATCCCGGCGGCACTCTCGCCACCTGCGGACATGGGGAGCCGAGGCTGGCGGGATTTGGGACACGGAAACCCGCCGGTTTCGGTGGCAGGAGCTCTGCGTGCAGAACGTGGTCCCGGCCGGGGGGGAGGTTTCCCAAGCCGTACCGAGAGCTTATCCACGGGAAGCGGGGCTTTATCCCGTAACAAGAGGCTCTTGCGCCGGGGCAGGTGTGGGGCGCGGTGCTGCCGTTGTCACCGGCCCCGGTGGGGCCCTGCCGGGGCTGGGCTGGGCTGAGTGCGAGTGCGCTGCTGTCTGGACTGGGAGCGCGGGGATGCAGCACCCCGGGAGGGGACGTGGGGGCACCGGCGTTGTGCGTTTGTCGGGATTTTTTGGGGGAAGCTCTAGGCTTCTGCCGCCGCCAGGGTCCTCCTGCGTGGCTGAGGGGCTGCGGGGAAGAACCACCCAGCCTGATCCCAGGCTGGGGGACACCAACCCCGTCTCGCCCCTCCTTGACGCGAGCAGAGTGGGCTGCGTATGGGGGAAGAAAGGTATGTTCCCGCCTGATGTTTTCCGAAAGCAGCAGAGAAATCTACGGAGCATCCTCTGGCTGTGCCGCGCTGGCCGGGCGGAGCCCCCCGGCTTCCCGGGCTCATCCCGCGCCCTTGCCGGCAGCTCCGGCGCTGTAGGAGCAGCCTTGGCAGCCAGCCGGGGACCATGGCCGCCCTGTGCTTGGGGCGTAGCCGCAGCACGCCGGGCACACGTGTCACCAGCGGCCTGCGGGGGCCTCAGTTGTCCCTTCCGGGGACCAGAGCAGCGAGCGCAGTGTACCCTGCGCCGGGTGGGTGCCGGAAGAGGCGGTGGCCACGCTTAGTCTGTGTCCATTTCAAGCATGGACAGTCCCAGTACCCCGCGTGCCCAAAGCCCACTCTGGGGCTGTGGGCATCCTCCCTTCTCCCTGGCAGTGCCGGTTGCTTGGGTACAGCATGGTCAGAGCCGAAGCCTGTCCTTGAACATTCCCGTGACCCTCTTCCCTGCAGCGTTGCTGTGAAGCAAACACAGGGAGCTGTGAAGGAGGCACGAGGGGGTTCCCCCCTCCCCTCCGGGCTAGGAGTGACAGGGGTCTCTGGCAGGGAGGAGAGCTGGCTGGGACGCTGGAGCAGGCTGGGCTGGTTCGTACCCCCGCCCCCGACGCACAAGCCATGCTCAAGCAATGAGGGCTGCGGGAGGTGCCCGTCCCCAGGCAGATCAAAGGGAGTCCTGGGGGAACACAGCCCAGGCTGGTGACTCACGGCTGTGGGACTCCCTGTTGCAAGGCGCTGAGTCAAGGGAGTCGAGGATGGCATGGGATATTGCCCGCCCTCCCGTCTGCCCGGGCTTCGGGCAGGAGCCACAGGAAGAGGCCATTTGAGTGGGAGGGTTTTACTTCCCTCCCTCCTAATGTCCAGCGCTGATCACAGCTGGAAACCTCTTATTACATGCTTTCTTTGGAGAGAGCCAGCCCTGTGGCGAGATGGGCAGGGTTGTGCAGCCCGGGGTTGTCCTCTGGATCCCTTTGCCATCTACAGGCAGGGATCAGATGGTCCCCGCATCCCTGGGCTGCTGATACTCCATCCTGCTGGCTGCTTGGGTGCCTCTGCCTGCCGGTCACCGCTGACTCAGGGTTGCACGCCGGGGCTGGCCGTGTGAGCCTGGATGTCCTCTCAGTATCTGCGTGAGGATTGGCCGGGAATCGCAGCCAGGCTGTGCCTAGAGGGCTGCCAGCAGGCTCTGCGCCGTGCTCTGACCAGCAGCCAGCACTGATGAGGGAGGGGACTGGAGATGCTGAGCAGGAAAACTGCTGTAAAACAGCTCCATAGCCTGATCTGCGTGGTGGGGTGGAGTGGTGTCCTGGTGTCACTGGTGAGCTCCAATTCCAGGCAGAGGGCCCTGGGAGAGGCTAGGCTGGGCTGGCAAGCTGCCTACTGAACCCCAAACCACTCCAGACTCCTGGTCTTTAGGGCTGTCATGTCACAGACTGGGGATATTTGGGATGGGTAGCTTTGGGGCATTGCTGTGGGTGTCCTGGCTTTGATTCCTAGCCTGGTCTTGGAGTGCCTGTGTTCTGGGGTTGCACAGGGCTCCTGGCTGTGGTGTGGGCAGCAGTGCCTGCTTTGTCTCATTGGAGCAAGTCCCAGGAACCAGGGGTTTGGGCATGCAGCTTTGGTGCTGTCGTATTTTAGAAATACTTATTTTGTGAAATGCCTGCTGTCTCTCTGGTGCAATTTACTGCTTGCTAGAAGAGGATTTCAAAGTATTTGCAGGTTCCCTCTAGGGACAAGGTACATTTTGCTCTGCATGGGCACAAGCTCACGTAAGCTGTGTTACCTACATGAAACACAGGTGAACTGCATCAGATGTGCATCCTCCAAGGTTCAGCCGTATTCTTACAGTGCTGGTGCTGCTCCAAGGGCAGGAAGATGGGTCGCAGCCTGCTCCTGGCTATCTTGGGGAGGGAGGTGTACTCTCCCGGGGCTCTGTCCTTGGTGCCCTTATCTTTCCAGCCTCTATTATCTCTCTGCCTAAGCCCATCTGCAAACAGGAATTCACATCCTGTCTCGTGCCGGTGACATGCCTCCACTGCTACTCTGCTCTGTATGTCCTATGGCTCTGCTCAGCTAGGGGCTGCAGCCCCTGCCCTTGCCCAGCATCTGGCTTTTCCTGGCTGTCCTGCAGCATGGCCCTGGAGTGCAGTGCAAATACTCTTTTGAAGTTTCTCAGAATTACCCAAGCATCCCTGGAGGTGGCTGGGGGATTGGAAAGGATGTGGCATTGGGAATTTGGAGGAGGAAGAGTAACAAAGCTGGTTTGATCCTGGATTGCAAGCACAGACTGTGTCCTCTTGTAGCCTGCAGCAGAGGTATTGGGGTAGGGCTCCAGTAGTGGCAGCTCGCTGCACCCCTCTTGCTGACTCCTGCACTTTTGTTATGAATTTCGTAATGGTTTTGGGCTTATCTGAAGCGCCAACAGCTGGACTTGGAGGATCACGTGACAGTCCATGAGGTGGCAGAGCTAGCCTGTCCTCTCCCTGTCCTGTGCATGACCAGTGTGTGGTGTTGGGTACAGCCTGATGTATTCTTCATTCATCTTTCCTATTCATGCAGCTGCAGAGTGAATCAGGCAGAAATGTTTGGTGTGGAGGCGTCTTGAGTAATTAGAAGGGTCTTGGGCTGAATGCAGCACAGGGCTTTGTGCAGTGGACTCTCCTGAAAGCAAGGGGGAAGGTGCCCTGTGCCACCTTCTTACCTGACCTGCAGCTGTGTCCCACCTGCTTCTCCTGCGTGTTGAGGGTGCTGGGGGTGCCCAGCCACTGTTTGCAGCACAGGCTGTCGGGAGCCCATGTGTGCTGAGGGAAATCAGTGCTGGTCATGGAACTGTGCAAAGTGTTTACCTCCATGGTAAAAGTGGCTCTCCATGCTCCTCAACAGTGCTTTTCCCTCGAGGAGGATGACCTAAACTTAACATCATTGGATGCAGAAACCATCTTAGAAGCTGAAGAGATCCTGGGGACAATGCAGAACTATCTCGACTCCTCTGTGATCTCCATCATTGAGGATCTTTCTCTGAGCGAGGTGGGAGCTCACACACAGATGTGGGATGTGGCAGCTGGGCTTGCCTTGGCTGTGGCATGGGTGGGGGTGGTGGCAGTGTCCTCCATGTCCAGGCCTTATGGCTGTATCCCATCACCCTCTGAGACCATCCGTACTCTTGCAGCAGAGCAAGGCCTGCCTGGATGCACAGAATGAGCTGTCCCTGCTGACTGCCATCACAGAAATCCTGGACAGCACGGATGATGAGACCCTGTCCCCCTTTGATACCATCATGGATGCAGAGCTGCTGACCTCACCTCGTGAGCGGGAGAATCCCTCAGTAAGTTGGGGAGCAGATGCAGCCTGACCCCAGAGCCCATGGGAAGATGCTCAGGCAGGGCTCTGCTGGGTCCTAGTATGAGGGTGCCCTGAAGTAGTAGGAACCTGAGATGTACTCTCATGATGGTTCCACTGTGAGAAAAGTACTCTGGAGGACCATGCCTTTGCCTTGAGTCTTTATATAGAGCCAGAGATGTGCCAGAGGCTTTGGGGAGCAGCACGTCCCTAGTGGGAGCTGCGTGCAGCGTTAGTGAAACAGGGCTGTTAGCTCTTGGGCTTTGTGGGGTGGAGTGCATGGGCACTGTGGGCTTGGGGGTGGCCTGTCCCCTCCAGCAGCATAGACTTGCCACTGTCTCATCTTCTGTCCATCCTTCCAGTTTCAGAAGTTTCTCACCTTATCCCGCCCGTTACTGGAGTGCGAGAGCCCTACCCTGGAACAGCCTAAGGCTTTCAGACCTCTCAGCAGCAGCAGCAGTGTCTCTGTGGTTGGGAAGGTGAGCAGCTGGGCAGGGAAAGCTGAAGCAGCACTGTTGCAGTGATGCTGGGGTAACTGTCTCTGCTGCAGCCCCCAGCCCCACCCTTCCCTTGCCTCCTGGCACAGGCATCCTTTCCCAGAAGTGATGCTTTTGCAAGGCATCAGTGGCAGTGGGAGCAGGGTCTGGCTTAGGTGGTGGGCACCAGGGACTGGGGATGTTCCTACAGGAGCATCAGATTTCCAGCTCTGTTGTGTTTTACTGGGCAGGTCAAATGTATCCCAGCTTTTGTCTGCCATGAGGCTTTGCTGTAGAGTTGCAGCAGACCCAGTTGGCTGTTCTGGGGGAGTGCTGCAAAAAGCCCAAGAACTGATGTTTGCTGTGTTCCCCTTCCCAGACGGACACAGACGTGGCCTGGGACCGTGCTGCTCATGGCCTTGAGGACCCAATGCTGCCAAAGAAGCAAGTCTGCAGCACCCCAAGGGTGGAGCGGAAGGTGGGCTGGCACCGAGCTCGAGAGCAGCCCCTGTCTCAGCGCAGTGATGGGGAGGAAGAAGAGGAGGAGGCTGCCTTGAGCCTGGAGCTAGACAGCAGCATGGAGGCTGTGGATTTCTGTGTGAGCGAGGCTGGGGCAGCGCTGGAGGAGCATGAAGACCCCTGCATCATCAACACAGGGGACGTATCCCTGAGTGAGCTGGTGAAGTCTATGCATCCCTACTGCCTGCCCACCTTCACTGTGTGCCTGGACCCTGACACTGAGCCTGTGACCAAGGAACTTCTGAGCAGTCCTGTCTTGCTGGAAATTGTGCCTGGAGAGGGAGAGAGTGTGGAGATCCCTGTGGTCCTGCAGCCCTTGACTCCCAGCTCCCCTGACCTGGAGCCCCAGCTCCTGGGAGTAGAGGAGAGTACCAGGGAGTCAATCCCAGAAGATCGAGGGGAGCTGCCAGGAGCTCCAACACAAGAAAATGGGGTAGAAGAGGAGGAGGAGGAAAAACTGCCTGGGAAGGAGCCTTCATGCACTATCCCAGAGGCCACTTCCCCACTGGAGACAGCGGGTCCCAATAGCAGCTCCTGCCACAGCACAGAGGCCCCAGCAGGTGGAAAACGTGAATGCTCTGAGAAGGGACGTGGCCGTGAGAGAGCAAGGAAGAGTCGGAAAAAGAAAACAGAGGAGAACCAAAGCAAGCAGACCAGGCCTGGCAGGGACTGTGTAGCCCACCGGCTCCGTTCTGATGGCTCTGGACAGCCCCATGTCCAGCCAGCCATCAGCCGGCAGCGGGCAGAGTGTCCCTCTGTTCAGGTCTCAGACTTCCTGGCACAGCAGCTGGAACGAGCCCGAAAGGAGGGGCAGATGGAGCTGCATGCTGAGCGGGCACCGCGGCCCCGGGGCAGGCCTCGGAGCACAGCAGGGGCCTTCCTGCCCAAGAAAGTGAAGCAGGAGCTGCAGAAGGAGCCAGGACCAGAAACCATGAATGTGGCCCTGGAGAAGAACAAGGCTCTGGTGACCGTGGAGAAGACTGCACCAAGCGTGGAGGGGCAGCCAGCAGCTGCATGTCCCAGCCTGACAGACCAGGCTGAGGGCCAGAGAGATGCACAGCCATCTGCTAAACAGAGCAGTGGAGTCTTGGAGGCTGCCTCTCCGCTCCCAGAGCAAGGTGTTGGGCTGGAGCCTGCCCAGAGCCTGCCAGCAGCAGAGCCGAGTGAGGGCCTGCCTAAGGAAGCCAAACCCAAGGCCCTGAGCCTGCATGAGTACCGCATCCGCATGCTGCACCGTCAGCCCAGCACGAGTGGCAGCCAGGAAGGCAAGAAGCAAGTGGCCAGCAAGTGGCCCAGTGTCCCTGAGCCTCCGACAGAGCTGGCGGAGATCCCCTGCCTGGTGTCACCCATGCGCTCTGCCACCGAGGCAGACGGTGCTCAGAAGGGACCAGACAAACCCACCAGCCCTGCTGCTCTCCCTTCTCCTGCCAGCAAAGCTCCCACTGCTCTGACTTCAGCCTCAGCACCTGCCACAGCTCCACCACCCCCATCAACACCAATGCCTTTTGTTGCACCAAATGTGCCCCCAGCTACTGGGGTGGTCCCCGCAGGGGTACCACCAGCCTCTGCCGGTGCTTATGCCCTTTACCCACCAGTGCCTTCCTGGCCCTGCTTCAGCCCACAGCCCATGGGCTGCCATGGCTTGCCCCCACCACCCAGTGCCAGCTCCTCCAGTACTTTTCATGTGGTGCCTGGCCTCCTGCCACCAGCCATGGCCTGGCCCCCTCCACCTGTGCCACCCCTGCCTCCATTTGGCCCAGGCAGCCCCTATGCCCCAGTTGGGTGGGCACCACCATCCTACTGGCCAGGAATCCCCATGCCGCCTCCAGTGCCTTCCCTTGCATACAGGGACCCTGGAGCAGCAGTGCAGGCTGCCACTGCCTTCCCAGCTGGCAGCCACCCTGGCACAGCCCTTCTGCATGGGCAGCCTCCTGCCACCCCTATGCTCAGCTGCCCAGAGCCACCAGCCTTCCCTGCCCAGTCGCCTGCTGCACCGCCCAGCGAGATGGGGGCTGCAGGTGGCCTGGCCAGGCCAGCGACTGGCAGGGTGTCAGGCCCCACGAGGCAGGCACGGCTGGCAGGAGAAAGCTCTCTCCCCAAGGCACTTTCGGCTCCAGCGCCAGCCCAGCCCCTGCCAGCCTCCTCAGCTGCCACTGCCCAGCCCAGCAGGGTCCCTCCTGCAGTGCCAGTCCCCCAGGCTGTCCCCACCCAGCCTCTGGAGGAGCCTCAAGCTGCAACTCCCAACCAGCTCCCAAAGGCGTCCCCAGCTGCCATCTGCTGCCCAGCAGAGGTGTCTCCTGCCCCTGTTGGGGAGTCCCCTGGCACCCATGCCATGGAGAAGGCTGTAGGGCCAGGCAAGGAGGCAGTGGAGAAAGCCCTGTTGGAGACCAAGGCAGCTGCTGGGCAGGAGTTGCCTGGCCAAAAATCCACCTCCCAGGCTGTGGCACCACCACCAAAAGCAGGTCGAGAGAGCAGCCTTCCCACCAAGGCACCCACTGTGCGGCCATGGAGGCACCAGCCACTCCTCAGCCCAGCCCAACCCAGTGACAGCAGCAAGGACATTGTGCAAGCCTTCATCAGCGAGATTGGTGAGTGGGAGGGCTGCAGGACGCTGGGTTNGGGGAGAATGGGATTGGGGTGCATCACTGCAGTGCTAAGAGAATTCTGGCTGATCTGACTTGCTGCACTTTCTCCCTGGCCCAGGGATTGAAGCCACCGACCTGTCCAGCCTGCTGGAGCAGTTTGAGAAGTCTGAAGGTGCGGATCTGGCATTCCATCCCCCACAGGGCTCCCTCCATGCCATGCTGGTCTCCCTGGGCTGTCCATGTTCCCTGTGTCAGGGTGGTAGTGGGAGGGCTGTGATGCTGCTGCCTGTGGGCTCATGTTACCCTGCCCAGGTGTTTTGTCTTGGGGCTGTCTCTGTTTCCATCTCCTTGGCCTGTGGAAACACCTGGGGGCCCCCATGGCAACCAAAGGGGTGGTGAAGAGTCTGTGAAGGAAGAAGGATGTCCAGCTCCTATCTTCAGGGTGCTGGGTTTCAGGTGCTGTGAAACCTCCTCTGAGCTATTCTCGGGGTGCTTTGTTGACCCTGTCCTTCAACCTCACTTGTTGCCACTCTCACCTACCTGTTCTCTTTTCAGCCAAGAAGGAGGACACTCCTGTACAGCCCCCTGAGGAAAGGCAGCTGACGGGGAGCTCTAGGTGAGTATCAAGACCTTGGCAGCTGGTGTCCAGCATGGAGCCCAGCAGAGCAAGGGCACAGGGCAGCTTTCAGTCCTGACAGGGTTTGAAATGTGCTGGGGCTGTGTCCATTGGCCCAGGAGGGGCTGAGCTTGTCACTGGACTGGGACAGAGCTGGCACTAAGGGTGAAAAACTGGGAGAAGCAGTGCTAGGCATGACCAGGCTGTGCAAGTTTTATCCTTGCATCTCTCTTGGATCTTCTGTCCTTGTGAACTGGCCAGTGGGACAGATTGAGTAGGTGCCCCAGGTGTGGGGAGTGGGGCTGGGCTTTGCCTGTTTGATAAAGCTTCTTTCCCATTCTCAGGCCTGAAACCCAGCAGGATGCACCAACCCAGCAGGACAGGAAGCCCCCAGATGGCCTGCAGGCCTCTGAGCTGGCCAATGTGGCAGGTAATGAATACTTGGGGCGAGGTAGAGTCTGCTGTGTTGTGGCAGGGCTTTAGTATATCTAGGGGGACACCTTGGGGAGTGAGGGGGGCCAGGACATGAGGGAGCCCCAGCTGGGTGAGTTGCAGCAAAGGGCTGCTCTTGTAAGCATTCTGGTGCTCTCCCAGGCCTCACGCCCCCGGCGACACCTCCTCACCAGCTCTGGAAGCCTTTGCCTGCTGTCTCACTGCTGGCACAGACCAAGTCACCTGGGTCCATGCCCCAGGAAGGGCCCCAGAAGACAACCAAGCTAATGAAAGCCAAGCCACTGCCCCCAAACAAGATGCAGGTGAGGAGCATGATGCCAGCCCCTGCCGGCACAGCCCCCAGCCACGTCTGCTCGGGAGACCATGACTACTGCATCCTGGGAACACCACGGCCTGAGAGCAGCAATATCCCTGGAATGCAGCCTGCTGCCAAGGGTGGCTCCCGCTGGAATGTCAAACACCACCGGGACATCACTATCAAACCCATCTCCTCTTTAACCAAACGGACGCTGGACCAACCTGATCCCACCCCACCAGCCCCTAACACCACCATGAGGCACAGCCAGGAGCCCTTGGGGATGGCCTGCCTAGCTCCCCTGGATTATCGGACTACCATCCCCAACAAGGCCACCACTGAGTGCAGCAGTCCCCCCACCTCAGTGCTCCTGTCTCCAGCTGCATCCCCCTGCCGGGACCAGGAGGTGCGGACTCCCAGTGCCCAGCCCGGCCATGCTGCTGCCAAGCGGTCCCTGCGCTGCTACCGGAGACCCCAGGACTCACCCAGCCCCTCTACTGACAGCTGGAGGGCTGGCCGGAGCCGTGCCAGCCGTTCTTTCAGCTCCAGTTCGGATGGAGCTAGCGAGTCCTCGTCTTCATCTTCATCCTCGTCCTCCCGATCCCGGTCACGGTCGCTCTCCCCACCCCCCAAGCGGTGGCGAAGGTAAGCAGTGGATTGTTGCTTGCTCTTGGGGCAGTTGTCCAGTGGCCAGTCTTTTGCAAGTTCCCAGACACATCTTTATGGTCCTCCTAAATGGCTGGATTTGATCTTTTTGTCCTTGTGGCCCTTCTGAGAACACGTTTGGCTCACAGAGGGTGCGGGAACTGCAGCAACACCCTGCCCATCCATTTTTGGCTGAAGCCCATATCTGGGCCCATGTGCCTGCAAAGCCACCACTGAGCCAGACTTCCTTACTCCTTCTAGAACACCCAGTCCATGTTACAAGTCCTTGGCTGCATCTTTGCTTTTGGATGCTTTTTCTGGAGTATTATGGCAGGTGTTCATATTTGTTCATATTTGTGCTGTGGGGCTGCAGCCCTTGGTGTAGAAATGAGAGGAGTCACAGTGGAGCTCTGCAGGGAGCTGCTGGAGGCAAGCAGGGAAAAACCTGTCTGGCTTGGCTGCCTCAGGGGCTCCCTGTTTTCCTTATGCAGGCAGCTGTGTAGGAAAGTGGGACAGCTTGGTCTCTGTGGGATGCATTTCTTTTGGAGTCCTTGTGCATCTGAGTGATGTGCAGCCTGTCCCAGCTGGGCTGGGAGGCAAAGGAGCTGGTGAAGGGGGTTCTCTTTCTGTCATTCTCTTGATGTTCAGCCGGTTCTGGAGATGCTCCTGAGCATGAGGGGCCTGTCCAACCAAGACCCCTTCATTGATGGCCAGTAAATGCAGAGGCTGGAGCTGGAAGGGGCAGGTATAAAAGTACCATGTTCCACAGATGTACAGCTTGGGGATTGTCAAGCAACGTCTGGCTTGGCTTTCCAGCAAATCAGCTGGCCTTGTGCTGGAAAATATCCCCATGTACTCTGCCACCCTGAGTTGCTGTCCTCTTGGAGAATGTGTGGCAGAGCCAGGCAGCATGCCCTGCCAGGCCTGGGTTTGCTCATCTATGGCCAGCACGTCTGGAGAGGGACTGTGCTCCTGGCTGGAGGCAGCACAGCTTAATCCCAGATGTGTTTTGGTCCTGCTGTCCTTAAGCTTTCTCTGGCCTTGCTGGAGCTCTTGCAGTCTCTGTTGAGCACGACATGGATATAGTGTTGTCCTGTGCACCATGTGGGGCTCAGCACAGAAGTCTCAGCCCATTCTGGGCCCTCCCACGCACAGCCTTGTGCTTCACAGTTCCCCCATGACTACTGCTCTTCAGAAGCTGTGCCTCCTGTGAGCCTGCTCCCTTTTCTTTGTGGCATTGGGAGCCAAATGGAGCAACATTTCTGTAGTGTTGTTGATGCCCTGGCAATCTTGGGCAGAGGCTTCCCCATCCTGGGGATGGATCCTGTCCCAGTGGGGTGCTGGATACGATGGGGACGATTGAGATCTTTTTCTACTTTGGAGCCTCATGATGCTGGACAAAGGGAGGGCTCAGCTGTATCTCTCCTTGCCCCAGGTACCGCTCAAGATGTTCCCACAGCTCCTCCTCTCGCTCCAGCTGTGGGTCATGTGGCAGGTCCCAGGACAGGTCTTCATCCTCATCATCAACATCTTCCTACTCATCCAGGTCCACATCCCGCAGCCAGTCCCGCTCTCCGTCACCCCGCAGGAGGAGTAACAGGTGGAGAAGGTGAGCGTGGCCACCTTGCAGGGGTGTGAACTCTCCCCAGCCCATCTTCCAGCCTCCTGTGGAGGAGGGGTGGACCCACTCATTCAAGATCTCCCTTCTGTTTGGAATCTCTGTTCTCCCACCCCCATGATTCTATAGCTCATGTGTCTGGTTTCTGCCCTGACAGATACAGTTATGATGCACAGGACCACTACCAAAGGCAGAGGATCCTTCAGAAGGAACGTGCAATAGTGAGTGATGGAGGGCTGGGAATCTGAGGCTGGAAATTTGGGGGTCCACAGCCCCTCTGTCACTTCAGAAAGCCACAGGGATGTAGCCTGGCCAGCAGCATTGCTGAGAGGCCCTGGCCAGGGCACAGTGTGGTGGGAGGCCATGCAGGGAGGGTGCTCTGTGTAAGAGGTCCTGCTCATGGGTGGGGCATCCCTGCCCGCAGGAGGAGCGGCGAGTTGTGTTTATTGGCAAGATCCCCAGCAGGATGACACGGTCAGAGCTGCGGCACCGCTTCTCTGTATTTGGGGACATTGAGGAGTGTACCCTCCATTTCCGCTCTGAGGGGTAAGAGCTGTGGGAAGATGGGTCAGTCCCTTCCCGGGGATGACTCCTCTTGGCCCTTTTCCTGTTACTCAGGGGGATGTTGCAGACCAAGGGGGTACAAACATAACTGTTGCCCATCTCCTCCAATGTCAGGGATAACTATGGCTTTGTCACCTACCGCTATGCTGAGGAAGCCTTTGCTGCCATTGAGAGTGGACACAAGCTGCGGCGCCCAGATGAGCAGCCTTTTGACCTGTGCTTTGGTGGCCGCAGGCAGTTCTGCAGGAGGAACTATGCTGACTTGGGTGAGTTTCACAGCCTCCAAGTTGGAGGTTCTCCCAACTTGGGTCCTGGGTGTTTCTCTTCTTTCCAGAGGCATAGGAGTCCCCATCCTTGGGGTCAGTCAGGGTTGGCAGCAAAGCCACATCCAGGAATGGTCCTGCCCTGAAGGGAGGTTGGACATGGACTCCCTGACTCTCCAGCACTGTGTCGGCCCAACTCTGGGTCTAGAGGCTGGCAGGTGAAACAAGATAAGTTTGCTGTGGGAATGGCCAAAACTATGCCAGTGTTTTCATGGGCTCAAGACAGTCTCTCCCCATCTCTTCCAGACTCAAACCGGGAGGATTTTGACCCAGCTCCTGTCAAGAGCAAGTTTGACTCCCTGGACTTCGACACTCTGCTGCAGCAGGCACAGCGCAGCCTGCGGAGGTAGCAGCAGGCAAGGCGGAGCACCCGCCCCCACTTTTATACTCAAATACAAAAGGCAAAAAAAGTATGGAGCGAGAGAGATGAGGTTTTTAATAAAATGAAAAAGGAAAAAAATTTGTTTTATACCCAATATTTAAGGTGGATGAGTCATTGGCCTTCAACTGGAGCAGTCCAGGCAAGTGGCACCCTGGGCTTGCCCCAGACTTATAATAAATGCGGATGCCCAAGCAGCAGCACTGCCTTGTTTCCTCCTTTGCGTGGGCTATTCCCAGGTGTGGGCTTAGGCTGTGCCCCCCTCAAGACCTCAGGGACTCTGCCTGTGGTACAGCCCCATGAAATGTGGCAAAGGTCGTGGACTGGGCACAGGAGTGGGATGTCTAGGGAGAGTGGGACAGGGCTGAGGTCACTGAGCATATGACTTTGAGGCAGCCTGCAGTGGCCTGGCACGGGCTGAATGCCTCTCTGAGGACCCCTGTGACCGTCTCTTGGGCTCTGCTGGCTGCAGGACTTGGCACCCCGAGGCTCCCAGCCGTTTTGGGGCCACCTGCACCTCCCGCGATTGCCACGTGGGGGCAGTACAAGATCCTCCAGTGCCGCTTCGGCAGTGGGCTGGGAACGGGCTGTAGCCCTTGGCTAGAGCTCGAGCAGGGCTCTGGTCTGTCCGAGCCCACTGCCCTGTGTGCCTGTCCCTTTCAAGCCTGATCCTTGGTATTGCTCTGGCTCGCCAGAAGGAGAGGGGTGGCATCTCATCTCTGCATTTCCCCTGAGAGAGAGGTGTTTGTGTGACTGCAGAGAGCTTAAGGCTGTCTGCAGTGGGATGGTGCTTGGCAGGAAAGGATGGCCAGTGGCAAGGAGAGATGGATGATGCCTTTCTAGGCCCTCTCAGTGCGTTGCAGCTCATGGAGGAGGGGAATGATCGCAGGCAGCCCCCAAGGGAGCGTGCTTGGGCCTGCTGCCAAGCATCTTTGCTGCTCTTGTGCTGGCAGTCAGAGAAAAGACCTGCCTTGGATAGCTCTTGGGCTGGGACAAGCTTGAGGGTCCCTTGCAGGTGGGGCTGGTCCCTTTCAGGTGGCAGTGCTGACTGGGAACCCAGAGATGGCATTGCGTACCCTGGCTTCAGGACCAGGACAGGCTGGGGGCGGGGTGCAGTAGCACCTGTTTGAGCCCTCTCTTGGCACACTCTGGGTTAGGGAAGCCTGCAGCTGCCCAACTGGGCAGTGCAGAGCTGGGAGGGTGTGGAGGGAAGCGATGGGCAGGGGATGGACCCCCCTATGCCACTCCCAGGGTTTTTTATGGTGTTTGGGGTGGCAGGGGGCTGTTCCAAGTCCCTTGGTGGAGGCAGCACCCACTTCAATAGTGTGAGAGCAGGGAGGGGAATAGGGGCAATAAACCCAGCATGGGGAGTTCAGCCAAGATAATGCTGATGTTGCCACTTAGACTGTGTTCAAGGCTCTGAGCCCTTTGTGGCTGTGCCTGGGTGTATTACAGCACTCTTATGGTCTAGCACTGTGGCTGGAGTCCACCTCTTCCCTCACTGCTCCCCTAGATGGAGTGAGGTGCTCCTACTTCTGCCTGCACGTTAGGTGACTTGTGCTGCTCCACCGCTCAGCCCAGGGAGGCCTCCGCAGTACCCAGGGATGTGGGGTACAGTAAGGCTGCCTGCAGGTGGGCCCTGAGTGAGCTCCTACCCTGTCCTCTCCTGCCTGGCGCTGGACTTTACACAAGGGACAGTCCAAGGTGGTAGCTGCGGGCAAGGGTGTGAGTATGATGGGGGAGGCAGGCAGGGGGCTGTTAATCAGTAATGCAGTTCTTCTAGGGACATCGAAGGAGGGGGAGACAGCCAGGGCCCTGTGGGGTCTTCTGGGGAGGATGTGTGTCCCTTTCTGTGAGGTCATGCAAAGCACTGTGGCTGCAGCACACCTGCAGCCCCTCTCTTGCTGCTGGGCCAATGGTGGTGCTAACCAGCATCTCCCTGGTCTCAGAGCCACCACAGCAGTACTGAGGGCGTGTGGATCCAAGCAAGTTTTACAGGGAGAGCATCTGTTAAACCAGCTGCAAAAACACTCTCCAGCTGTTGGGTGATTCAGGTCTGAGGAAGGGCTTGTGTGCCTTAGAGCTGGGCTTGTTTCTACAAATACTTTAGGTGGTCTGAAAGTTTCTTTACAGCCTTTCCTTGGAACTGTGGTGCAGCTGAAGAGGCAGGCAGGAGTGGGTAGTGTTGCAGGCAAGGTGGATCTGGGCAGGGGGGGATGTCTCTTGTCAGCAACCCCAGGAACCCCTGGGCATATGCTATTCCATGGACCTTAGGTGTGTGCATTTGGGCAGCCCTGTGAGCATGGCATCACCTCAGATATGTGTGCTGCTGACTGTTGCATGAACAAGGCTGTGTCCTTGTGTTTCTATGGCTGGGCTACACATGGTCCTCTCTCCTCCCGCTTCTCCTGCGGGTGAGGAAAGGCAGGGGGTGTGAACGTGTTTGTGTTGCCAAAAGAATTAACACCCTGCTGTTGTGCCCTATAAATCTTCTGAGTGTTAGAGGTTGGCTTTATCCCCCTGTGTTACAGTTTAATGGTTTCCGTTAGCAATAACCTGTCCCTGTGTTCTTGGTTATTGATTTAAGGTTTGTTGTGGAGGGTGTGAGAGTTGCAGAAAGGTGTTTTCCTGCTGTCCAGCCAGTGGCAAAGGCACTGTTGCAGAGAGGAGGCAGGACCATGGAAAGCAGTGCACAGCCAGCTCTCTGGAAGCATGCGTGCTGGTAGGAGCTCTCTGGAGAGAACTGGGGATAGTGGCAAGGAGCAGCACTTGGAGCACATGTCTCTCCCTGGCAGGCAAGCCAGAAGTGAGGAGCAAAGCTGAGACTTTGTAGGAACCCCAGCTCTCTTGGAAACAAATCTGCTTCACCATAGGACAGCCAACCTTCCTCCTGCAAGCAGCAGCACCCTGTGCTGCCTGTACAAGTGTCTCTGCCCTGAGGTGCAGCAGCCCATGGCTGGGAAACACACAGTGGGTGTTTTCCGAGAGGTCACTAAGCAGAGCAGGGGTTTTCACTCTGTTTCTCTTCAAAGCACTCTCAGTCTTTCTGTTCCTGCTACAGACTCTAATCTCCAGCAGTTGTCCTTTCCTGCACCAGGGCCTGTTATCTACAGTCTTCTGGAACAAATCTCTAAGGGATTGATGCTGATTTCACATCTTCCTTCTCCTTTTCCATTTTCATTCTCTATTGCATTAGTATGTTCTGAACATGATCTCCAGGCTAGAAAGCAGCTAGAAGGACATCCAAATTGGTCTTTCATAGTGGGTAGAATCTGCAAGATGAGGGGCTTGTACTCTGTGCATAAGCTAGTTTGGAGCCCGTATGCAGAAGTCAGTGGGGCAGCAGGAGGGTCTGACAGCAACACTCCTTGCACACCTCTGTCCAGGCCTGAAGGCTGCACAGCCCTTGTCCTCTTTGCTTTGCAGAGCTCAACATTTCCTTAGCAACAGCAGAGTCCCTTATCCTCATGAAAGGTTATTCTGGGACCATGGAGCTGGGTGCTGCCAGGTGCGGAGTACCTACATATCTGTGAGGTGGGTGTGCTTTCCCACACTTGGATATTCACACTTAAGATGTTCAGCATACTCATCCTGAAAGCTGACAGGGACCCCTGTGGGCAGAAGTACCAGGCAGGAACCTGGATGTGGTCCTTGCTGTTGACCATTCCAGTCCCTGGGACCACCAGTCCTTGAGATTCAGACTTAACACACCCAAGGGCTCAGAGCTCCTGACCCAAAGCAGAGGCTGCTGCTGTGGCATATCTGTGCCTACCCAACCTGGGTTCCCTCCACTGGGAGCCTCACAGGGGTATCCAGTTCCAGGGTGCCTGCTGAGAGTGGCCATGGCAGTCTGGTGCTGGGATTGATGCTGGGGTTCTCAGGGGACCCTCAGAGAGCTGGGAGAGGTGCTCATCCCACTTTGGCATGCAGCACCTGCAGGCTCCCTCACTCTCACCACACTTTCTCTGCTCTCTTACACACTCCTCATCCCAAATCCCTGCCTGTCTCCCTGCAAATAAACCCTGGTGGCCAGCCAGTGGTTGTGTGTCCTTTAAATCTACGCTTGTACAGTTGAGAGCCTGGGTTAATGCCCCTGTTCCCTCTTATAGCCGCTGCTGCAGTTACTGTGTGTGCTTGTGTTTGCATTGGGCAGTCGTCCAGGGTCACTCTGTAGTCCAGTGTCTGCAGCTGGGAGTAAACATGCAGTGAACATCCTGTTGGTGCCTCTAGTCTGGACACCTGCTCCACTCACCTCACAAACCAGGTGCTTTCTGACTCCTCTCAGAAAAAACCTGCAGCTGTAACATTCTACGGGAAGCAGGCGGCGAGATTAAGCTGCACTAGTCTGCAGCTTGGCAATGGCAGAGAATTAATGAAAAAAATTACATAGGACCTAAAAAATAGATGTGAACTTGGGGAAGTAAAAACCTGAAGCAAAACAAAACAAAATGGCCCCAACCAAAACCGCACAAAAAATGCAACCACAATTTTTCTGTCAATCTAGGAAAATTCCCTCCTGACCCTAATCTGGCAATACCATTAAGCCTAATGTGTGAGCAGACCTCTGAGACTGTAATGCTAGGAGCACCAATGCATGAGACCTAGAGCTTGCCTTTAGTTTCTGTAAGGAAGGAAAACCTCAGTACCTTTAGAAGCAAATTCAGAGGGAAATGATATTCTTCATCATCACAATGACTGGCAGAAACCCAGAAGCCTGAGGTAAAGCAGCACCTCTTCCAAACACCCTTGGCACTGCTGATTCCTCGGCCAGCCCGGATCTGCATCCCAGGCTAAGTTGCCCATTTCCAGGTCTCCTTCACTTACAAATTAATGGAGGGAATTCTATCAAACTGTGTTAAATTGATGCAGGTTTTTCTGCCTCATTACCCTTCTTGGAAGGCTGGTCCAGAACATCAATCCTGGCAGGGGTATAAGCTCTCTAATTCACCACCTAAACTTATTAAATGCCTTTTGCCATTATTGTACATCTTACATATTTTGATAGCAATTTTATTTATAATTTTCTTTCAGTGGTTCTTCAGAAATACATCTGTCCCCTCTCAGCCTCTGTCTGGCCAGAACAAACCAAACTCTTTTAGCAGATTTTTAATCAGCTTGTGTTTGTCTCAGCATCCAAATAGTTTTTCTCTGTGCAGTGGAAATTTATCCTTTCTGGATGTAGAGCTGCAAGGATATTCTGGAGGAAGTCTCACAATGCCTTGTGCAATGGCAATAATGTTTCTGTCTCTGCTAAAAATAACTTGTCTGATGCATCCTAGCATACTGCCTTTCCTTTTTCACAGAAGCATCACGCTGCTGCTTCATCTTCATCCTTCAGTGCAGTAAGGTCTTTTTATTCCTTCAGAACCTTCATTTCATCAGTTTGTAGCAAATGTCCTTGCTGCTGGTCCCCAAGTGTTTAATCTGCCCTTTCTGCCATTAAATTTCACCCTATTTCCCTCATCCCTTGACAAGGTCAAGGTCCCCTTCTTCCCCCATGAGGAACTATTACTCTGAGCACTTGCAATATCTCCCAACCGTCTGCTTCCTCTGTATTTTGGGAGCTTGCACTTGGTTCTTCTGAAATTACCAATGGATTTACTAGCCTGAATTTATTCTCAGAATCTGTGGTTAATATCTCTCCTGCAGCCTAGCCATGCTTGTGTCTGATGCAGCCTGGCCAGTTTTTCCTGTATCTGCTCTCCAACCTTGGGAATGGTCTTCACCTTTAGCAGCATGGTTTGTAGTGCACCATCCTTTACACTGAAGTGAATGCCCCAGTCTAAGAAACTGGCAACCTCATCTAAGGGATCATTTCTATTGTGCTGCTCCCGTTTCATTAGGTATCTCCTCACTCCCTATGTTCCCCTCATCACCTTTACTGAAATAGTGTTAAACCCACTTTGGGGGTTTGATTGCAGCTGGTTACTTCTCTTCTCCCCTCACCTCTTTCCCTGCAGCGCTACATTTGGTGTCTGCTCCTCCCTGCAGGTCTGTTCCCTGATTGATGGAGCAGGCTTACCATTCACTGAAGCTGTGTCTGAACTGATGTTGTGTTTTACGTTACACTGAATCAATATGGAAATTTGCTTTCTGTCTTGTCAGAGGATATCTGAGCACTGCTATTCTGGCACGGTTTACTGCCTGGCATTCACTGTGAAATTAAAGACTCCTCTAATTGCACAGTTCCTACTTTTAATTCATCTCGTAGCCTTGAAGACAGCACAGTTTATTCTCAAGGCAGTGTCTGGTGTATATGTTGCTAGCCCCTAAGAATAACTGTGCAGGGTCCTTTCTACCACCCTTTCACACACCTCCTCAGGACATATCTTATCCATGTCATTCCCTTTTATGTCCTTACAATGACCTGATTTACTATCAGTGCTTCACAACTTCCTGCTCTCCTCCTACTGACCAGGTGCTGCCAGCCAGCTTCCACTCCTGCTTATCTCTGTAGTTTTGTTCCAGGTGGCACACTCTGCCTGTGCCAAGCATTCCAACGCATGCTGGGATGCACTATCCTCTGGCTCAACACCTTTCCAGTATGCCAAGACTCTGACTTGCCTGATGTGGCCACAGCAAATGGCAAAATTTGGGGAGAAGCCTACAAAATCAGAAGCACAGACTCACAAAATCTGAGAAGGAGAAAAAACTCGTACAAGGAATGGATAATGGAGATAAAGGACATGGTGTTTCCAGTTTAACCTCAAAAGATTCTGGTTAGGTGATGACAGAGCCTTAGGAGATAACACTGGTAGGACAAATGGATTTAACACCTCTCAGCTTAATCCAAGGGAGACCCACAAGTCCATGTGAAAATGCTAAACAAGGTAAATTGAGTGTGACTGGAAGGCTTAGTCAATGGGTGTTACAAGGTTGTGTAATTGTGTACGATATCACTATAGCATACAAGCTCTGTTCCCAGGTGAACTGGTGAGTATTAGAAACCACATCTTCAAATAGCATATTTTTAGAGGCAGGAAGTATGTCGAGAAGTAGCAGAAAATACACTTTTTCAGTTACCAAGAGACAGTTGGAGCTTGTCCCTAAGTAAAGCAGCTCTCCTTTAAGTACCTGGGGGTAAAGTGATTCCTGAATCCCACACATTCACTACAGCATTGCTGCATAAGCTCAGGAAACTGGACTTTACTAGCTCTAGCCATGCAACCCAGAGCAGACATGCTTGGATAGCATCATACAGATGGCCTTGAGCATGATGTCTGTCACCCATCAAAGTGAAGTGCACAAAAAACATTGACCGTGTGGTGCAATGAAGGTGTGGGGACCAGGCAATGTCTGTGTATCAGAACTTCCAAAACCTGGATTGCACTTAGCCTGTGGGCAAAGCACTTAATTTGTTATAAAAATGCACATTAAGTGAATAAGAGATGATCATAGTGTTTGGGGATCATAATGTTTGGGGAAACACCTGGTACAATGAATGAGGAACTACTTCAGGCTAAATTTGGGTTTTTATAGGCTTTGAAGCCTGGCTAAGGGTCAGTAAGACCTCACTGTGGTCCATTTTCACCAGTGGACAAGAACGAGTTCTACTTAGAATCTCATTAGAGTGAAGAGACCTGCAGGATGTATCTGCTCATGAATTGTAGCTGCCACAGGAGGAAAATGAATAAATAGGACTCCTCCGGATGCTGGTGGAGGCAGACTTCAGAAAAGGCAATGCTATTAATGGCCCAGATAAAAGGAATAGGTCAGAGAAGGACAGGATCTCTGGAGTGCCAATAGCAACCAGGGAAAGAGGGGACAGCAGCCAACACCACTTACTGCTATGGACAGCTGTTCTCTTAATCCCCATCTCTATCAACATCTCTAAACATCTCCATGTCATAGTAAGGTTGGTGAATCAGTAACCCCTCCCAGATCCACAAGCTGGGCTCAGTTTTGTCTTTGTATTCTCTCTCTCCTGGTGCTTTGACTAGTGGCTAATTCCTCAGACATTGGTGCTTCCCATTTGACTATTCACTTCAGAGCTATCTATTCATGAAATGTAAGTTAACAGGGACTGAAACCTGGTCTGGGACACTCAGCCACCACCTTATTATTTCAGCAATATTTCCCTCAGCATGCTAGAAGCCACATGTTTGAGTGAGGCAATTACAAGGCTGGACCCAAACTTCAGTAGAAATTTTACATATACTCATTGCTTTTAAACCACAGCTGAAAAACGTTTGGATGTCCACAACTGTTCTTGGTGATAGTAGCCTCTAGTCAAGGTAATTTTTCTGCACTGTTCTTCCCTAAAAGCTCTCTCTTGGGCCCCTGAGTCCCTGTAGGCTTCCCCTTACTATGTAAAACATGTCTTTATCAGTAATCTTCATGTTTTTAGAAAGCTGCTCTTTGAAAATTAATTTGGCTGGCTTAAATGGGTTGTGGGGTTTCATTATTTATTTATTTAATTTATTTGGCAGAATTTGGGATTTTCTGTATTTCTTCTTTGGCCATACATATTATGTTTGAAGGATTTTAATTTTTTTTTCTTCTAAATGTCATCTTTGTTCTCCTGATTAACTGTGCCAGACTTGGGGGTTTTTATTATTTTAGCCTGTTGTTAGGATACTTCAAGTGATGCCATATTTAAAGCTTTAAATGACGGGTCTCAATGTCATTGCAAGCATTTCTCCTTCCATCAGCTACCTAAAAATTCTTCTTACTCTGCTGACTTCTACACTTAATTCCCTTTGGAAGGAGAATATGCTCATCTCCCTTTTAAATTACATTGCACTGCAGTGTACTTTTCTGTTGCTTTTTCCTTTCCTGCCATAATACTAGATTTGAGCACATTGTGTTGGTAAAGACAAGGTGACTCTTCATCATTACATTTCAAACTCCTACGTAGTACTATCTACTCCTACATACTACTCATGACTAAACCAAGAGTTCATCCTCTACTTGGTTCCTCTGAGTGGTCATTCTAAGAAATATCCATTTATGAGGGCTAAAAATGCAGTCTTTGCATCATTCTTTGATACTGTGTCTACCCAGTCTGTATGGGGGTAATTAATGTCTCCCATTATCATTATGTTTTCTCCCCTGACAACCTCTTACGTCCTCCAGATGCTTTTCATTTCACTGTCTTAATCAGGTGGTTAATAGTGTATGCTGAGTATCATTTAGGCACATGTCAATGCATAATTGTTCTCTAGTAGTTTAAACAACATCCCAGGTGTGGTCTCCTTTTCCCTTTTCCCTTTCCCTTTCCCTTTCCCTTTCCCTTTCCCTTTCCCTTTCCTTTTTCCACTCCTCTCCTCTTCTTTTCTTTTTTCTTTTCTTTTTTCTTTTCTTTTTTCTGAACCTGGACAAATACTCTGCTACTAGCCTGAATAATTTTCTGTGGCCTCATATCTTGAGCTACTACTCTGGCAGTCATTTTCCTATTGAAATAAGACAAAACCTTACATTGGCTTGGGTGTGTTTTTTGTTTTGTTTCTTTTGTTATTGTTTCTTTTTTAAAATAAAATTCACATTTAATTTCTAGCTCTGGACTTTGCTCCATAAAAAGTCTTCTTTCACCAGCTGTTTTTTCAATTTGCTAAATGTACATTTGTGACTTGAAACAAAACTTCTGTCTACTACCTTGGAGAAGGGCAGAGATATTTCCTATCTGTATGTGTTCCCCCACCTCTTCTGTAATGCAAGAAGCCTTTTATAGTCACTGCTTGTAAAAATCAGCTTACTGTGTATGAAGACACTCAGATTATTTGTACTCATACTGTTCTTCCCAGGGTGATGGCTATGGTAACCATTCCTCAATCTCCATTCATAAACTGCAGAGCATTTGCCACTTTTCACTTCTTGATTATGAGAGCCAGCTTAAGCAGAACATAGTACACTGCATCGAGTCAGTGGTTTCATATCTGAAAGGCTTTACAGTTGTTGGTTAGTCACCGGTCACTGAGCCTCCAGCACCTCCCTCACACCTTCATGGTGACCCCAAACTTGTTATAACATTGAGCAGAGATTTGACTGTGGCTGTTGAGTGCAGATCATGAACATCTGAAGCCATTTTGAGCACTGCCTTCATTCTTGTAATATATATAGAGAGAGAGGTTTTAGGATGAGAACTTTAAATTTTCAAATTCTTTGCACCCTTTATTTTGGGGACCCTGCACCTGTCAAGTCGCTGGCGTGAAAAACTTGTAAGGTGCAACCGCTTGTTCCACTTGCCTGTCTCTTAGGATGCACCAAGCCTTCTTAGGAATTACATGCATGCTTGCTTGAATTCATGTTTTGTTGTTTCCTGTTTCTACAGCATTTATAGTTTTGGCCAAGTTCCTTAATGAGCTGACACACACAAAGATGCTGTTGTCTGCTAATCACTCTGCTAAGAGCTTTGGAACTATACTGTGATTTGCCACTATTCTTGTAAATTTCATAGAATCAGACCGAAGTTAAGTTCCTATGAATTTCCTGACAGTCAGCAGTGGCACAGACAAAAAGTAGCTGATCCTGTTCCCTTAAGTGGGGGAAAAGCAGAACCCAGCAGTTATCTGTTCCTTTGGCATCAAGCATCATGCACACGTATGACCAACAGTGCTGCCTCACATGGATGTGTCACACAGAGAAGATACACTTTGTATGTGCCAGGGACAGTGGCACTGGAGCAAAGCATTCAAGAGCATGAGAATTCATTCCAGGTGAATGTTTCCTCATCCCCTAGAAACAGTTACAAGCTGACCTAGTGTTCACCTTGCTGCATCACCCTTCCTTTTATTACAAAGGTGATCTTTTTTAGTCCATTTATTCAACTGTCCAGCTTTCCTGTTCCTTTAATGGGGATAAACTCCCTGCTGTAAACCCCAGATTATTTCCATCCACCTTACAAATCTACTGCTTTCTATTTATATTAATATTATAATTTCTGACAACACATTGTCTTGTGCCCTGAAATCCATCCCAAACTTAATGAATATCTCTGCTTTCAGGCTGATAGTCTGTCCATCTGTAGTGAAGCTGCTATTGCATGTGACAATAAATCCCTTTGAAAAAGGGATCGAATTGCTTCCCTCTTCATCCATCCTGCACACACTCCATAATGCTTCTCAGGCTTCCACCCAGCAGTGTAAGTCACAGTGTTTCCCTTACTGCTATCTATGGATCATTGTATGTGTTGCTCCATGCTGTTGTCCGTGGCCGCCAGTCTCATCTCTTGCAGGATGTACAGTTGTACTCATTGTGTTAAAACATAGCCCACAAACTTTGCTTGGATGGAGGGACTTTTGGTGCTCAGCAAATGCTGAATATGTTGTCAAAGGTTAATTTTGTGTTTCTTCCCACTGACTTGGGCAGACTTTCTGAAGTGCAGTGTTCCATTTCCTGGACAGTCTCCTTGGCCTGTGATCAGTCATGGCCTCCTCCATGATATCACTTTCTACGTTGTTAGGTTTTATTTCAGTGTATGCTCACACACATTTGTGTGAGCTCCTCCCTGCAGCGGGCATGGCACAAGCATTTGGACTTGGCTTGCATTATTTTAACTGTGTAATCCAGTTTGCTGCAGGGAATAACCCTGTTCTGGCAAGAAAACGGAAGAGTTAGTATCTCTCTCATTGCTATAAATCATTTAACAAAGGCAATATATTGGAATTATGCCACATTCCTCAGAAGAAGACATGTTTCTTCTTAACTTTCAGTGAGGTCTCATTTGTTGCTCTACTTGACAGGATGTAGTCTGTGTTTGCTTCTGCTTGGCAGGGGCTTCTCAGAGGACTGAGTCACTCCATTCAAAAACTTGCATAGTCTGGATAGAAGAGTTTGTGTGATATGATAAATATACTTTACTGGTAATGGGCAGAGGGTTACAAAATTTGTGTCCTTCTCTCACTTTTTGTTCATACTTGTGGTTCAGTGCTTCCTTCCTGAGACTGTGGTACCTCACATTTCCACTGGACAGACATCTTTTTCACCGTTGTGTGCTTCCCACACTATCTCTCCACAGCAGAAGTTCTGCCTAATCTGAGCCCTCTCCAGTACATGAGGTGTTACCCTAGGAAGAAAGCCCAACCTCCTCGTCTGGGGCCCACAGCAAGGGCTGACTGAGGCCAAGAAACCTACAACACATCCACAGACTCTTTTGTACCCTGTCTCTGAGGGGTTGATCACTGACCTGTAGGTTTGCGTGCACTTGGCAACGTGCTGCTGCCTGGAGCAAATTGACAGAAAAGGTTTTGCTGAAATATCCACTTAAGAAAGAGGATAGTCCAAGGCTGCTTGTGCAAGTCCCACTTTACTGCAGCTGGCCCCTTTCATTCAGACATCTGCTGTGCTGATGGAGAAGCTGCCACGTTCAGAATGGCGTTGCCTTGAACACCAGCCACACAGGAACCAAGCAAAGCAGCAATTTAGTCTATGCTCTTCTCCCATTCCTGTGTATTCCTTCTTCAGGACCACAGAAACAGGCAATTAATGGGGCAAGAGGGTAAATCATGCTTCTCCTGAGTCCCATAAAGGTCATGTGATTCTATAGGGCCATTTTTAACTGTCACCACTTCCCTGCCTCTGACATCTCTGGGGCTGTAATGATATTGGGTGTGGTGCAAGACTGTGAGAAGACAGCTTTCTGCTCAAATGTCTTTCTGAGTATTTTCTGTTCTTACGGCACAATGGATGTTGGAGAGAGACTAGCTGTAGGATCTGCCTTGAAAGTCTTACCTCTGAGATGCCAGACCCTGCTCGGTGTTACGTGAAATTGTCTGCAGCTCATTAACATCAAAGCATTTTCTCCACTGGTCTGGGCAGCTCAGTAGTAACCAGAAGAGGGACCAGAGAACAGCTATGCTCTCCACCAAGCTTTGCCTGAAAACAATTAACATCAAAGGGGAGCCACTGTGAAACAGGGGAAACAATGTTCCAAATGTAGCAAGTCTAATGGCTCATGGGAAATCGGGGGAGGCCAAAGCTGTGACCCAGCTAGAGAGCTTCTGCTGGGATGTTTGCAGGAGCAAGTACAGGGGTGGCTGCTGGGGCCTGTTGATGGTCCTGGCCAGGAAAATGGTGGATCTACTTCGGTTTGAACAAACCTGCCTGACGGTGTTGGTGGCAGCATGGTGCAAGCTCTGGTTTATTAAACTTCATCCAGCCTAACCCTACAATCAAGTCAGATCTGCCCATTGCCTTGGTAGTTTCATGATTACTCACCTAGCTGTCACTCTCAATGAGAATCTTGAGGCCAGTCCCACTATTCTTTATACCCTTTTTCTCCACCTCCCTGAACACAAAACTTTTAGCTTGTGATTCTAGGTGCTGCTGCTCTTCTATAAAGTGGACCTTGGCCCTTTGTTTGCTCCTCCCCACAGGAGGCCTGTGGTATTCAACCATTTTTTAGATTACAAGACTGTTGCCTTTCTCTAGCTCTCAAACAGTTGTTCCTACTTTATGTACTAGATCTTCTGGTTCATGCTTTCCTCATCCTCTTCCTTCCTGCTTTGGTAGTGGGTAAGAAGTTAAAATTGTTGGTATTTATCATGCTGTCAGTCTGTGATTAGCCCTGGGGAGGGCAACACATTATGGAAAATTAATTAATTTTTATGTGGGTCCCAGTCAGGAATTAGAAGCTTTATGGTAGGTTCAACACCAGCACAGGATAGAACCATGGGGCTTTCTCAAAGAGTTTGCTATCTAAACATCAGTCTAAGAACAGATGATTGCAAAAAAACCCAAAACTGAAACTGGAATTAGTGCTGGGAGTCCACCCACTGTTCTTACTGCCATGCAGACTGCAGACAGAAGTTACCTGCTGGAGTTTAGACCATTCATGTTGCAATCCCTTTGTTTAGATTATCTACCCCTCAGGAAATATGTACTTCTGTGATTAGTACAGTGCGTAACAGCCTTACAAACTCAGGGTCTAGTGAGAGACATGCCTGGACTTTGAGTTGAATGGAGATTCCCCATTTCTGGATAAGAAGAGAGGTAGACCCCAATGGCTCATCACATTGAAAAAGGGGTGGAACAAAGACCAGGATATTGCCAACAATTTGAATGAGATACAGCTAAGGGGATCATTCCTGACCAGAGGTGCCCAAAGAGCTTTCCTGCTGTTTGTGGTATAGAAATTCTCCATAGGTCATGCTTTCCCTTTTTCCACTGTTAATGGCTTTCAAACCAGGACTGGGATTCTGTAAACCTGTCTGCTCTGCTCATGAAAACAAGCTTTGCCTTGCCCTCCCTGCACAGAAGCTGCATCTTAAAATGGGCCTTTGCCTCTTGCTACTCTGGTTGCTGTCTGCTCTGGGAAGTTCCACCTCCCACAGTGAGAAATCATCCTCTGACTTCCTCCAGGGGAGTATTAAGAGCCAATCAATAATCTTTCCTTATACTACCACTGGCCTTCAGATATCTCTGTCCATCTTTTCCCCATTGCAGCTTCCCTGGTAGATTGGCAGAGCAAGTACACCTTGGGTTTGCATTCCTTTTGCTGGACTAGCCAAATTGAGCTGTCCTGATCTCCTTTTGTGGGACAGGTTCATTGCTGTCCTATCTGCTCACACCAAGTGCCTCTTAGAGTTCCCTTTGAAAAGGACAGGTGGCTAACTGCAGCTACAACAGCACCTGAACAGTAGATCAAACAGTTCTTTCTCTCCAGGAAATACTTTATCTGGGACATCCTAATACTGCAGCTGCATTTGAGTCAGCCAGCATTGCACAGTCAACTTTGAGCTCTATGCCTTTTTAACTCCCTAATCGTGTGTGGCTAGGCAAGGTAAGGGTAATGGCTCTGGTGGTTAAGATGGGGAAAATAAAGGCTCATGGACCTTTGTCTCTGGCCTTATGGCAAGGTTTGGAGTAAGAGATTTCACTTTACAATCCTATCCCCTGAGCTTGAAAGAAGCTGGTATGGATGCCCCTGTCCTCCTGTACGGGCAGAAAGCAGTGCCATGCCTTCCCAAGACTGTCAGTGCTTGCTGTCATAGCTGGTGTTACTACATCACCAGCACCCTTACAACATCTGAACTCACCTGGAGGGAGGGCCTTGTGCTTGTGGTGCAAGACGACAGCACAGGAGCCGTGGAGCTGTCACTGTGAGACCTCCCAGCCACTGCAGGCACATGTGCCTTCCTTTTGCATTGTGGCCACCAACAGACCTGGTGATTTTATAACTACACGGTGGAGCAGATGAGGAGATTACACCTCTTCCTGATGAAACACTATGTGGCCCCGTCAGGGCTGAAATGTCACCTCAAGGAGGGATTGCAGGTCTGGGCACAGTGAACCCTCAGGAGTGGGCTGTCCCCTCAGGACACAAGTATACCCTCAGGGGTGTGATGTCTGCTCAGGACACAGTAACCCCTCAGCGGTAGGATGTCCCCATAGGACACAGTGTCTCCTCAGGACACGGTGACCCCTCACCGTGTGGGTGGCATGTCCCTTCAGGACTCAATGACCTCTCAGGACACGATGACCCCTCAGGGCGTTCCCGCTCCTTCACTAAAGGCTCCGGAATTGCACAGCGCCGCCTAGCGGACGGGTGCGGCGCCGCCGCACGTGCGAGCCGCTGGCGGGCGGGCGGCGCATGCGCGGGGCGGGGCGGGCGCCGAGCGCGAGTGGGCGTGTC
>WAAE01023877.1:42236-53229 GCA_013400495.1 Nicator chloris
GAGCCGGGAGGGGGGGTCCTGCCCTGCCCTTTTGTGCGGGCCCTGTCAGCGCCGCGCCCGCTCCTCCCCGCTCGGCACGGCCCGGCCCGACCGCGGCCCCTTCAAACTTGTTTACGGCGGGGCCGCGCCCGGCGGCGGGGAGCGGCCCACCTGTCACTGCCCAGGGGCGAGCCCGGGCCGGCCCGCCTGCCCCCGGCCCGGCGAGGCGGGAGGGAGCGGGGCCGCGGAGCCGGCGGGAGGAGCGGCGGGGGTGGTGGAAAGTTGTGGATCGCGGTGCCGGATTGACGCCGTGAATCCGGAGCGGGGCCGCGCGGTTAAAAGGATGTGTGATTGCTTTTCTGTTCTCCCCCACTTTTTTTTTTTTTTTTTTCCCCTCCTCTCCTTTGCGCGTTTCTTGTTGGGTAGGTTCCTTGCAGTCGAATGTTTGGGGTTTTGAAAAAGAAGTCTCTTTCATCTCGAGTAACTTTTTCCATCCAAAATACAGATTTTGCCCTTTTCTCTTTCCCTGGTAAGAAATTGAGACCTTTTCTATGGGTCCCAACATTCACATAAGTGTCAGCTCTAGGCCAGTGTGTGTCTCCAAAGAAAAAAGGTTTGAGAACAGTAGACTGTGAACTTGCAGAGTAATCTTAAAAATCCCTATCTAGAACATTGGTGTGTTTCATCTTGTTTGGCCTTCTATTTCTAATTGAGCACAAATCCTTCTTTTATTTTTAAATATGCAAACATGGCCGTAATCTGCCAGTGACTGCTCAGCATAGGTAATCTGTAATAACAGTCACAGATTCACTTTAGTTCCTTGTGTGCAGAGTTAAACCTCTTATTGTCAGTTAGCTCAGCATCCCAGTTCATTATCAGGGATTTGAAACACCATTTTTGGTTACACTAGGATGTGTAACTACTGTGTATATTCTTGGCTTCATCTAAATGTTTAAATTTCTGGAATATAAAAGTGTGCTCTAGATGCTTGTTAACTCCAGATTAATTCAAGCAATTAATTTGTTTTATGCATAAAGCAACTCAAGGGCAATATGATACTGAGAAACTCACACTACATTGAGGTATTGAGTTTTCTTTCCAGCGAATAATTGATATTACTAGATTCAGTTTGTGGTATTTTATTTTGATTCTATCTCTGCTACATTTTATTCCACCTCTGCTTGAACCAGATTTATTTACTTCTATCTCCTTTTCTCAATTATTCTTACCTCAAGCTGCTGGGATTCAGCTGTTCTAGTCCTTTCTAAACTCCCTGTTTGCAGCATGTCATCTTGTCTTTCTCTCAGTCCCTGCTGCTCTAGCATTGGGTCCCTGAGTCCTCCAGTGAGCTGTCCTCTGCTTGGAGTTTAACTAGATAGCTGTGAGGAGTAAATTTGGAGGGAAGAAATCAGAAAGAAAAAAAAACCCCAAAAAGGACAGTTTCAAAGCTGCTGTTGAAGATATTGTGTTGGGCTGAAATGCAAGAATTGTCTCTATTCATTGTGCTGCTCTTTGGGAAAATCCTGGTAGCTAGAGAACTTTACGTGTACAGACTCAAGGAAAACACTAGGTTATTGAAGTTCTTAGCAACCCTAAGTGCTAAAACTTAAAACAAACACCCCACCTCCACTCGCATTAATACACACCCTGTTCCATTTCCCTAAAGCCATTTAAATTGCCAGCTTCTGGTGAAATTGCTTCCTCCCCTTGTCTCTTGCATATCTCTTCCTCATACCTAAATTTGATACGTTTTCTTCCTCCAAAAGATCTCCATCTCTGAAAGTCCCTCTGTGTGTGTTTAACAAAGGATACTGAGAACGCTTTTAAGCACAGAATTGACTGGGGTTTTTTGGAGGTAAAGTGTGAAACCATTTAAAAAAATAAAGTCCAAAGTGTAATAGTGCTCTGTGACTTTTATCTTGATGGCACTGTGTCATAAATAGTTCCAGCTTCAAATTGATCAGCTTTATGAGGTTTCAGGACCTGTCTTGTTCCTAGTATGAATCTTGCATAAACTGTTGGGTCATGTAAATGTGTTAATTGTTACCTTTTTAGTTTTCATTTTTTAATAAAATTATAAAAGGTTTATTGCACTTCCCAGGATATCCAGCTGAAATAATGTTGTGATCTTAACCCCTTGCTCTAAATATATCTCTGCCGTCTTTTTAAGTGAATTTTGACAATATTCCATGAGATTTGGAAGTAGACTATTAAATGATACCATGTTCTGTTTCACCATGGCTGTTTGTAGAAGTCTTTCAGAATTTTTTCCAGTAATAAACACTGTGCTTTCTAATATTTATGTATCAGTATGGGAAAATCTTTCTTGTAGTAATCAGAAATACTCATTCATATTTAGTTCTGAAAGTAAATGAGGTATGTGGGATTTTCTGTGCTAACATAATTCCTTGAAAAGTCATTCTAATACCACACCATGTGGCATTAAGAAAAAATATACCTGAAGTTTGAACTAGTGCATCTGGCAATAAAAATGGCTTAAGTAATTCACTTTCCCCTCTTATTTCTTGCTTCTGCAGTTGGCTGCTCCTTTGGACTGTGGGTTCATGGCAATTTGTCAAACTAAGCTTGTGCTCTTAAGGGAGCAAAACCACAGAGGGGCTGACAGACCACCTGCCCACAAGGAGCCAATTCAGGGGAGCTGTCCTAGCAGAAAACATCTTTTGGAGTGAGTAGAATAATTTTCTGCTGGTTTAGCTCCCTGAACTGGCTGGTAGGTCAAGCAAATACCAGCACTACCACAAGGGAAGAGTGTGAGAATGCAAAGCTGGTGGAAAGAAAAAGAGTGAGAACAAGGCAGCAGAGATACACATAAACTTGAAGTGTCATGGAGTTGCATCTTTGGTTGTCCCAATGTGGCTTTCTGTGGGGGATGGCTCAGGGAACTGATCTGGCTGAAACCTTCCTTTGTTGTCATGCATTTCATCCCCTGTTTTGTGAAGAGGGAGATGATGTGGCTGGTGGAGCATAGGTCTGTGAGCAGTTCTGTTGATCAGTGATGAAATTAAGGGAGCAGCATGCTGTGGCCTGGAGGTGGAAGGAAGTGTGTAGAAGGGATGTCTAAGCTCTCTTAGCAGGAGTTGTAATGGGACTGTGGAACCACAGAACAGGGGTAGCTGGGACTGGTGCCTGGATCTTGATGCCCTGGTAGGACTTTGTAGAGACACAATGTGCCAGATGATAATTATTTGATGCTAACATATGTGTTCTATGTACCAGTCTTGAGTGTTAACATCTTTTTCAGTGGTCAAAAGCAGATACCTAGACAAAAAGGCATGTGGTGATTTTAATTTTTTTTCCTTCTCCCAGCCTCTAATCATCTTGTGTTCAGATGCTTGCTGAATTTGAAATGGTTAATGACATTGGGTCTGCTAAGGAATGGGGAGTTTGAAGAAGGAAATAACCCACAGATCCCTGAAACCCTCCTGACACCTTTTGTACAGGCAGTTAATAGCATGGCAATGCTGCGTGATCACTGGAGTAGTGTGAGGTGATCGCATGCATTTCTTCTAGCTGGTGATGCTTGGCCCTTTGTTAAATATTAGCTGTACTCTTGGAGACTCCCTGACTGAATTATGATCTGTGTTAGGGGTGTGGGGGCAGGGAGGGAATGGTTCACTACTCTTCAGCAGGGATCCTAGTTTTGGGAGCAAAATGAGGATTTCAAGGGAAAACCTGTAACATTCTCATCAGATTTCCAATAATCTTGAACTCTGCCAACATTGAAATGCTGCTTAACTGTTATGCTGTCAAAATAAGCTAAAGTAATTTCCTTTTTTTTTTTTAAGTTGTTGTTGCTGATTAAGTATTGCAACCTAAGTACCTGATCTCTTTCTGTTTAGTTCGTTGTATGGTGGTGGTATTCTGTGACCTTGGATACTTAGGATTAAAGTGTGGATTCTGAGGAAGAAGTATGATACATCAGGAAGTGTTAGAATATAATAATAATCACGAGAAGGTGTATAACAGTTGAATAATTCTGAAATCTTTATTACTTTTCTTATCTTGGTTATGACTCCCATATAGCTCCAGCTTGTGTGTGTGATGTGAATTAGCTGCTGCTTCCAAACAGTTAGCTGTGTTATCTTGTTTTGGAAGTAGGCTGGAGTCTTCAAGTGTTTAACGTAGTTCTAGTTCAAAGGTCAGATTGTATTTCTTTGTTCCAAAATGAGAAAGCTTATTATAACTGTGATGTTGTTGAAAAATAATAATAAAAACGAAGTTAAAGTTTAAATGTAGGGCTGTTCTATTCTCATATTTGTTTTAGATACACCCCCAGCCTTGTCCCCAGCAAATGTGTGAGTGGTACTGTTTGCCTTATCTCAACCTGCTTGCAGTGTAGCTGGAGCTTGTGGCTTTTTTTATTAATATAAATCCTTTGTGCAGCAATTTTACAGTATACTAGCTGAAGGCTCATTCAAGAAAATCTGTTCTATGCTCCAACATTTCTGCTTGTTGGCAGTATGAATAAAGGGAAGAAGAATTACCCTTTTATTACAAAGTTACACCAGGAAAAGATTGAGGCGACTATCATTTAAAAATAAAATCCTTAGTTGGAAGGAGTAAAATTTACAGTTTGATTTTTAGCTTTACTGAAGATATGCATGGAGGGATGGTATGTGTCTGAAGAACAGTAGAAGTTGAACTGTGGGGGATGAATTTAGAATCTAGATCTGTTCCAGATACCTCTTTGAATTCACTACAAATCATTCTGGATTTGCCCTTGTTTCCCTGCTTGCACAAGAAGAATAACTTCTATCCTTTCAGGGACGATGTCAAACAAACAAAAGCATACTCAAAAATATTATTGGTAGTCACTTTGAGTTATACCATCTTGAGATCTTCTGATGCATGTGATATGAAATTTCAGACTAGGCCTAATAATTTGGTTTTTTTTCATGTTTCAACAAAAACATGTTTTAATTTGTGTGAGATAATAACAGTCATTGCAAGGTGGGATGTTTCCTTCTTGGGATATGTTTGTCCTGCAGGATGTATAGGCATTTGGACTTTTTAGCTAAGAAATAAAAACATTCAGAATGTATCTGTTCTAATAGAGCTTCCAAAATTAATTACAGTAATCCATTCCATGCATGTAGAAAATAGTAAAAATCCACCTAGATAAAACCTTTTCAGCGTTTATGTTGGGATGTATATATTACAGATTTACAGCTTTGTGGTACAGTACCATTTTAAAAGAGTACCTGAAGGACTGTTCCAAAATTTTTCTTGCCAGTTTGTGCCATATGTTGATGGGAGTCCAAATGCTATTACGTATAGGAGTCCAGTAACTGCACTTTAATTAATAATGGGTTATAAAAAAATCCTGATTTCAGTGCTCAGTTGTCTAAATCCTTATTGCGTGGTGCTTCCGTGACTCAACAGTCTGCCATCTTAGGCTATTGTACATCAAGGCAAGTACTGTCATGTGTCTTTATGGGGTTTTGGGGGTTTGCTTGTTTGTTTTTGTCTGAGAACTTGTGTTCTTTCATTGCTATTGTAAAATCACAATGAGAATAATTTGCAGAAGTCAGTTTAGGCAAGGTTTGAGGAAAAACAGACATTTAATAGGGTTAAATAAAATTAGCCCCGTCTTACAGGTTGGGGCAGAGCAAACACTATTGCAGTATTTTACAGGACACTCTCCAATTCTCTTCCTCACCCTTCTATGTATACATGTTTTCACTCTTAAGAGGATGAGGCTTTGGTTGCTGGGATGGATATTTATAACTCTCTGAGAAATGCAAAGCTTTTGGAATTTTCTGAGGGCCAGGTTGGATGGGATGGGCTGAGCCAATTTAGGGTCTGCCTCTGGCTAAGAGTGTTAGTTCTTATTTTAACTAAACTGACAGGAGTCTGCAAAACCAGCTAATCTTCTGGTGATGTGTGGTAACCCGAGTCATCCTAGCTGTGAATGAGATGATCAGGACAGCTCATCTGAAACACTCAATGGGATCCCATCTATGGGGGAAGGGAAGTGGGTAGAATAATCTATTCCAAAGGCACAGAGTCTTGTAGTTTGTATCTTGTCTCTTGTAACCATGCTACAGACTGTGGTTATGTTTGACAGTAGTGCTGTCTAAACTGGCTTAAATAGTACCCTCTGTTCAAGCACAACTATGTGTGGCAGCTTGGTGAATCAATTCCCGGACTAGACCTGACTGGAAAACAATCTTTTTTTTTTTTTTTTTTTTTCTCCCCTACAACATCTGCAGAGAAGAAGAGGCAGAGAATGAGGAGTTGAGACTATCCAACTGGTATTGTCACACATGCAAAAATACATCTTTCACTGAGTAGGTGTTACTTTTTGTGTGCTTCATGTTCACTGCAGAAGCAGGAAGATTAAAGCAATCTCCCTCTTCATGCTCCCTTCCTGATAATGAACTGTGGGCTTTGCTTTCCTAATCAGTTCCTCTTTAATAAGTTGCAGCTTTATACCTCCTTTCCCTGTATCTCTGCAGGCCTCTGGGGTTTTTCATTTCTGATAATTCTATGTGGCCATTTTGGGAAATGAGAGTTTCAGCTTACTCCTTTTTTTCTTGAAGAATGTCTTACTTTTATTTCTCTGGATATCTTTAAGTCATTTACCTTTTTCATCAGGTTTAGTTCGCCTTGTATGTCGTGTGTAGTGTCATGTGCTCTTTATGGTGAGTTGACAAAAAAATTGAACTCTCCAAGCAGGAAATTTGAGTTACACATCAATGCTGCTGACACATAAAAGATGAAGTAGAGATTATGGTTTTGCAACATTTCTGCAGGACACCAGTTCCACTGTGGTAAAATTGCTATTAGATCATGTCTCCATCTGTTTTTTCCACTCTTCTTACAGAGAAGAGAAAGGATGGTACTACTCTTGCATTTTCTGTGAGAGGTGGCAAAGTGGCTGCACAGGGAAGACTTGCAGGAAGACAAAGGATGTTCCTTTATGCCCTGAGGACCATAATATTTTATGGGAGAGAGTAGAGGGGGAGAAAAGAGGACTGGACAAGAGCCTAGTATTCATTAACAAAGGAGGCTTTCAGAAGCTGCATCCAGCAGTGTGGAAAGACATCAGAGGCCACCAGACAATCTTAACTCTTGAGCTGAGTTTACTAATGAAAACTTTCCCGGTTGTCTTTGGTTGCTTTTTGCATACACCTATAGTACAGGTGCTTCAGTGTGTAACTGGAGAGGTGAGTCCATCTGATGTCCTTTGCCCTCTGCTGCTGCAGGGGTGGTGGTCGTTTTGAAAATGGAGTAACTGCCAGAATAGGAAGAGGAACAGGTAGTCAAGAGTCAGAGTTCTTAATTTCTTTGTTTCTTTTTTTGTTGCTTTCCCTAACAATAGGATGTGAAAGCTTCAGCCCACAGCCTGTAATTCTCCACTCCAATACTTCAAGGCCAGTTCTTAGCGCTGAGGCTCCTTACCCTATGCTCCTGTGCTTGTTGGGGTTTCTGTAATGAGTCTGTAGCAATGTGCTGTTTGGTTCCCTTTGCTGCTGTGTTTGTGTGACAGGAGGCAGCTTTCTATGTTACCTGTGTAATAAACTTCTGAGTTCAGCCTGCAGCCTTGCAAGGATAGGCTAGTCCTGCAGCTGTTGAACTCTCCACAGCGACTCATATACACAAAGCTCTTTAGTGGTCTGCTTGTGCTTAATGTGCAGACTAACTTGCAGGTCGCTTTTGAAACTTTGTCACAGATTAGTCAGAGTAGTGGAGTAATGTGCTTGTGCACTTCAGATGGGGAGTCTTGTGATCAGAAGATCTTGTGTCCTGTAGCCTTGGGCTTCTAGAGGAGTATTTTTTATATTTGAATGCAGAAAATGGACTTGCTTTGGTTTAAATAGTAACCTAGCTTACTTCTTGCCTTCTTTGGGAGTTGTTTGGTCCTCATTGAACCTCATGAACAAGTTGAAGAAGATAAGTTAGTGTTAAAGCAGACCTTTGTCTCAAGTTTGGCCATCCCCTGGGTTAGGATTTGTCATTGTGGCTAAAACAATGAGAGCTGCTGTCTAGGTGATGCTTTATCATGGTCCTTAGATCACATCTTTAGATGTGTTTCTGAAAACATGCTATTGTATTCTTTGCATAAAGAAAATTTTTGCAGAATTGGATGCTTAACTTCCATTTCACTCTGGAAAAGCAAGATAATAGGAAAGCATGGAGGTCCTTTTCTGATCTAAACAAACTTCAAGGCAGTCTTCTTAAAGCAGTGATTCCATATGCATCCTTCAGAACAGGAGGAGCATTGCTGCCTTATCCCTAGCTTTCTCTCCTATTTTAAAGTCATTAGGGAAACTTGAGTTTATATGATACCAGAATCTCTCTTCTGGGGTTTCTCTCAAGGGTCCTACTTTTATCTTATGAAGAAAAACACCATCTGACAGTGTTCACTTCCAAACAAGCAGTGAATAAACTTTTCTTAGATAAAACTACTGCACTTTTGTGTCAGTGATCATTTCTTGATCTAATTGTTCTCTTTGCTAAGTAAGGGGAGTGTTCCTTGCTGGTTTTAAATGTCCTTTGGAAAAGTTGTGCTCTTACTCAACTGGAAATTGAAAATTTTAGTGACCTTAGTGGTTATTCTTTATCTGCATGCTGCACCTTACTATCTTACAAAATATTACAAGATTGAGAAAAGGATGAAGATGAGAGGGAAAAATTAAGCGTGAAGTATTTTTTATGTGTAGGTTTAGGTGAGTATCCATATTGCAGAATGTGTTGTATAAGACAAGTGCACTGAGTCTTTGTCAGAATGAAGTGTCAAGGTCTCTTGGAGGGGTAGAAGGTAGTTTTTCCCCTGAAATATTTCCCATGAATGTTTAGTTTATTCTAACTTATTCTTGGTGGGCAAAATTGTATCAAGTATAACACTAAATTTGGTATTTCTGGTTAAATGCCTAACTACTGCCCACACTTTTCTCTTGGTTTTTTATACTTTTCTGTCATCCTTGTCAATCCTGTGCATTCATACAAAATAAGAAAAACATAATCATCTGGAACTGTACAGTAAGATGCTATGAGAACCTAGTTGTTGGATCTTACAGGAGTATTTTTGTAAACTACTCACAAAATCTAATGCCTTGGTCTTGCCTCTGCAGTTTTCCTTGAGTGATGTGCAGTCATTTGGGAATGAATGGCTTTAGTGCTCAGTTGACATAGGCCATGCAGAGGTCTATTTTGCATATGATCTTTTGATTTCAGCAGGGATGATGCATTTATATCTTGAACAAGCCTAAACCATTGAGAGAAGAACTGTGTTTTGCCAGAGATCTCTTAAATCAGTGTTTTTCTATCTGAAGTTGGCAAGAAACAACTGTGGAAAAACAAGACTATTGCCAGTAGCTTAAATTGTGTGGGGTTTTTATGCTTTTCAGGATTTCACAATTTGAAATTTACTGCTCCAAGTGATTTGTAGATGAGGGCTATTTTTCCTTTCCAAAGTGTCTGTAGGTGTTAAGAAGTATGAGCTGATCCTTAGTGATCCATTAGATTAGGATTGATTTTTATCTTTGCTTCCTCTTCTCATACTTTGCTATTTAAAAGTATATTTTATCCAAAAATGGGTATCATGGAGGATACGAAGTCTGGAAAACTTCAACTTGAAAGCTGACTTCTGAAAAAAGGTTAGAGTGGTGTTAAGTAGGTCTGTTTACAGAACTGCACCCAGTGAATGTAGAGCTTCTGTATTTTCCTTTCCAAGAATCTTACTATGAAGGCCAAACTTCTGCTGGTTTGTGTTAGATCTAAAGATTTCATTGCATTCCTCCCTTACATGGTTGTAAAAGGAACTTTAAATATGCAGGCTTGAGCGTAAACTGATGTGGTCTCCATGCAGTGCACTGGCAGATGCCCTGAAACAACAAGTAAACCACCTTTTGGGTCTCAAGAGGACATGGATTTATTTATTTTAATGACTATAAGGCATTTGAAGTATGGGATGGATGCTAAGCTGTTTGATAATCCCTTGGTGCGTTGCTGTTGTGGGTATCAAAACCCAAATAGTCTTCATCCTGGCCACTGTCCACCTGACTCTTTGCTAGAACCATAGCTGAGGTCACAGTTTGAGCATGCAAACAGAACAAAATTGAATAGAGTTCAGAGGTTACTCTGCTCAACAAGTTACTCAGTTTTAAAATAGATTAAAATTTGACTTAATAAGTTAAAGATGTTGCAGAACTGTAGTCGACTTAGCCATGGAGGCTGAACTTGTTTCCTATGACAGATTGGTTCTTGTTCCTAAATCATCTGTTTGCCTGTGACTAATCTTGAGTTTGTGTCTTTCTGCTGCTTGTACTCTGAAGTGACTTCTGTGCTGCAAATAAGAACAGCAGACAGGGCTTTACATTTTTTCAACTCCTTGTAGCCCAAGGACTGCTCCTGGCCCTAGGATAGGAAATGCCTTACAGAGCTTGGTATATAATGGGAGGTGCTTGAGAGGAAGGCATGTATCAAGAAGTCGATCACAGCTGCTTTGGTCTATACTTACTGGCATGGTGATGAACTTTAGCAGCTAAATGCACTTGTGATGACACCTCACAAACTTCAGAAAGTAAGCAGTTATTTTTGGAAACTTTTTTCCCTTGAGGACTAAAACTACTAAACCTACTTTAAAAAAAAGTCTATGCAAAAACACTTTTCCCCAAGAAATCTGCACCTTCTGCTTATCGTGTTTGTGGGCATTTTAGCATCCGAACCCTATATCCCTCTTGATGTTCCTTCTTGTCTGTCTTTCTGTTGTCTGAAAGTTGGAGGGCTTTCCATTGGAAGAAGAATTTCCTATTCAGTTAGGGGAAAGAGATAAGTAATCCTCTGATCTCATCCTTAAGGCAGATGGATATTTGCTCTCAGCATGCCATGGTGCTGCCTGGGGGGGTGTCTTCATAATTCTGCTAGTAAGCAGCAAACAGAGCTAATTTCTGAGTTGGTTTGTACTAGCAGACTTGAAGGGTTAAGAATGCTGAATTAATGTGCAGTTCTGAGATTCTGTTGGTGGTGTAAAAAAATTCTTTAATAA
>WAAE01023878.1:0-38276 GCA_013400495.1 Nicator chloris
ACCAAGTGGAAACAGAGATCATATTCCTGCTGATGTTCATGTAATGAAAATACTATCAGGTAAAAAGAAGTAATAAGGCTGCCCAGTATGCCCTGTTGATATGCTAAAGTATGGAGAATTTATTGAATGTGGAAATCTTGGTAAAATTGATAAACGATATGCTAACTGTGTTATAATTAAATAAGAATTGCTTTTACTTTACATTGCATCTGGATCACAAAAATGTAAGGCACATTGACAAAAGATACTAAAGTTCAAAGGAGCACTCAGGTGCTTCTGTTCTATTTACTGGTGATCAAGAATGAATGGACACACAAGACCAATTCCACTACTGCTAATAATATTCTCCACTACTACCAGCAGAAGCCATAAAGACAGACTGTTACTCTAGCTGGAAACAATCAGTACAATGCATACCAGAGTCCTATCCAGTAAAGCTGAGCTGGAGCTCAGGACTTTGCCACTATCAACTGACCAAATGACTCGCATATGGAAAAACTCAACTGAGCACCTCTCACTAGAGTAATGTCTTGTGACTGCACCACTTTCCATCCAAAAGACAGATAGAGTGTGGCTTGCCTTTTTATAGAAAAACGTACAGAATAAGCAGGAAGCGTGCCTCAAATAATAATCAAAGATTTAAGTATGCTTCAGTAGCTACATTAAAAAAAAAGAAAACCAAAATTGATAAATTCACTTTAACTGCCAACACCTTGGGAAGGATCAGGTAGGAGAGATCTGGGGGCAATTTGTGAGATGGCAAACAACACAAGCCTCCTAAATTTGTGCTGCTTTGTCCTTTTAAAGGGTAAAAGTTATGCAATAAGGACACAAGGACAAGAAGGACAACTACACAGAATGCATTCCGAACACACACACACTCAAGACCAGGTAAAATCTCGCATTTTATTTTTATTTTAAGTGCGTCAAAAGACACACACTTACCTCCAAAGAACTGAGAGCAGACATCACAACATCTCTGTTGTCATCCTTGAGCCGTCCAAAAATTGCTTCTTCTATGAAAGCCTGATCAAAGCCTTCCTGAAAAAATAAAGGAAAACAGAGTCAAAGGGAAAATAAGTCTGTAGAACACTTCACCGGCTTTTAATGAAATGTCTGAATTCTAGTGTAAGAGAAGTGGTAATATCATCTAAATTAAACCTCACATGCAGACTAACTTTCAATAACAAAAGAAAGAAAACTAGAAATATTCGTTAACTTGGATTTTATGAAAATGCAAGCAGCTTAATCAACAAGAACTATATCCAGACTCCAGAATATGGGGAAATGGTGACAGAAGCCTCCTGAAAACACCATGAAAAGCAGTAAGGATGACACAGGCATAGTTTCACATACCACTCGTCTTCAACTAGTTAAGCCTGGCAAACAGCTTTTTGAAGATATTCTATGTTAAGTCAGTTCTGTAAGTGAGAGATTCAGATACAAACCTTTGAAGTTTCAATAACATCTTTCAAATGCTGAAGAGCCAGGACCCGCACAGCAGGCTGAGGATGATTCAAACTTAGCAGAAGGGAGGTATCAGAGTCTTCCAGAAACTGAAATACAGATTTCACAGTCACCCCACTGCATGTTAAAAACTCTTTAAATATACATAAGGATAATGGGAGACCTTCTTGTGGCAATTTTTTGTATCAGGAGAAAACCTGCATAATCAAGGCCTAGAAAGTTAAATTACAGTACAATGATATTGTATAACTCTTTTAAATTACTAAATTTATTCACTATTGCAGACAGTTTTTGGAAGATAGCTTGAAAAGTACAGTATGCCACAGACACCATTACGTCCTAGAAAAGCATTACGCTTATCTAAGGATTCTGAGAAAGCTCTAGTGACAATGTCAGTGTGACAGAGCACAGATAGAAACTGTTAAAAAGGCATCCCTGCTAGTCCAATTGTGAGCACTTATCTCAGGAACCTTAAAAGCTGGAAGAGAGTCATATGCCTTTGTTCTGCATGCCTTGTTTTTCTGTTAATCCACTTGTTACTCCGACACAGAATCTGCGCCTTTGTTAAATCAGTGCAAAAATTCAGGAAGCGTTCTTTATGTAGTTCGTCATATCTTCCCAAATGCTTTCAGTCTTTCAATCACTGCAAACAACAGCCATAATACTAACCAGCTCTAATAATAAATTCCTTGGCCAGATCTGTTGTAGTAATGGTTATTCTGTGTTAGGCTGAGTTTCAATTGCTCTTCAGAAATGGCACAGGATGAACTCTGTGGTCATTCTATTCTTCCCTGTTACCGACTGTAAACATTCATAAAATCAGTGCAAGGAAAAGGACCAAGCCATCTTCTCTCAACAGTGATAAAGTTGTTTCTCAGCTTCCCCAAAACAGACACCTCTGCCACTGACAACATCCTTAAGTAAGATGAGGCCTTGCTGGGCACCACTGTGTCGTTGCTATTGACTGCTACAGTGTATGTAGTGGCCATGTTTCTAAGGAAAAAATTATTGGTAGCAATTGGAGTAGGTGGAAATGTATAAATTTTATAATCAGGGGAAAAGAGCTCACACTCATGAGTCCTTAAAAGTCACGATAGCTTTTGTTTTACCACAGTTTTGATCAAGCTCCCCCCTCAAAATATTTAATCAAGTTAAAGGCTTCCTTTTTTTGGTTTGGGTTTTTTTTTTCCCCTTTTTTGTGGGAATGGTAGACATTGTGTTTATAAGGAGGAATAGAGAGCAGAACTCTGTCAAAACCCAGCCTCCTGACAGTATAACCATATAAGAGCTAGGATCACAATCCTACCTACCTTGTACTTGCCACAGCTTAATGAAAGAGAAATAAATTGATGGAAAAGATTTTGGGCAGCCTCATCTGTGCAATTTTCCAGGTGCTTCTCCAACACAGAGTCTAAGGCTTTAGGATACCTGCCAAAAGACAAAACCATCAATATTTTCTGCAGAGGATTATAGAAAAACATGTATTTACAACGGACATACAGGGAAAACCAAGGAAACTGAATGCACATGCATTCATCCAGACAGGATATTTTAAGTGGCTTTGCAAAGGCAACAAACCCTTGTATCTTAACACAGGTGAAGGATACACAGACCACCAGGATACATAATGAGCAGAGAAAGTCATGCTACAAATTAAAGAGCTGTACAAAGCCAGTAGGTCTGTGACCATGTATTACCGTGGTAACAAAATATGTAAGGACAGATCAGTAAAACAAAAATTGGACAGAGACTAAGAGTCAGTTATTTCTTTTGTATCTATTTCAGCAAGACTGTTGTGCTTACTACACCCAATAATACAAGATCACCACTCTACAGACTGTGGGTCTGTCATAGAAAAATGGAACTTACTTTCTCTCGAGAAGTCTGATAAGAGGAAGGATCTTTTGATTGAGTGCAGCCATTTTGGTGGGATTAGAGTCAATCTCTGTACCACGGGAGATAAACTCTTCAAGAAACTTGCTAAAATTACAAACAAAATGAAAAGCCACCGTGTTTTGCATGGTACCTTTTTCATTACTGTTATAAAGTACAGTGCTTAACAGATTAGGATTAATATACATTATTTACTGCAAGTACAGATCTGCTGCTGGCCTGAAGTTTCACTCTGCCCCACAGCTACTCCCACAAATGCTACAGCAGAATGGCTCTTCTGGGTTACTGAATGCTTAAATTTCAAAATCCATGTCTGGACGTAACTTGTGAACTCAGAAAAACATGCTCATATAATGCTAATGCCATTGTCAGGAATTATTTATTATCAAACCAGAAGTGATCACGGTACTGCATACGAAAAAGAACCAAAGTCGACTCACGAAGCCAACAGGGAATCTAAATCCTTTTCCAGTGGTATACTCTCAAGAATAGCTTGAAGATGCTTGATGTAAATGTCATTTTCTGTCCCCTCGGATTCTTCTTGCTCCTCTAAGGACAATCATGAAAGATCCACAACAGTTAGAGAATAGCCCCTTCATTCTGATTAAAGCAAACAGCTTGTACAGGCATTATCCTCTGGTGAACCAAGCACATACCTTGAAGACCATAGTACTCATTGATTACCAGCACTAACTCTCCCTGATCCATTAGCAAGCCTTTATACCAACGTTGTCAAAACGCCAAAGCCTGGATTGCTGCTAAAAAATTTAAGGAGGCTTTGGCATGTTCCAGACCTCCTGCTAAAAGCTGTGCCAGCAACTTCCCTAGAGCATTCCTTGGTGTGAATCTGGACCTTTTTAACAAAAGAGCTTTGCCAGTTGTGATTCAGCACTACAGTGCCACAGTGCAAACAGACTCTCTAGCACAGACACAGGCTACAACTGCATGCCAGCCAACCTCACTGCACCAGACTGTTCCCAGGCACATTTAATTCACTGGGTAAACACAGCTGTCCCCTCATTAAACCATATATGCAATCTACCCAAGATTTCACAGTACCACAATACACATACACCTCTAAAAGAAAAAAAAAAAGGAAAAACAAAAAGCAAAGACACAAAAGCTCAATCAGGTCTTCACAGGTATTGGTACAGTTTCAATGGAAGAAGCAACTACACAGCTGCAACATTTAACAGAATTATCTGTCCTTAAGGCTGATCCAAGTTCTACAAAGAACCTGTGCTCACTTACCTGTATCACTTTTCATGATGGTGTGAACAAGGTGAGGCAACAGGTAGTGGAGGAGAGGAGAGATATCATAGCCTGCTGACAGGCCTTGCAAAAGTGTTACCAGTTCTGGGGTTTTGCACAGATAATTAAATGGCCTGCACAATTGAAAGGGGGAAAAAAGAAAAGTGTGTATGCTCATCTGGGTTACAAACACTTTCAAAACCAAGCAGACTTCAGGAGGATTCAATTTTCAGCACCAGGTAAGAGCCCCACTGTAAACAAATACTGAAAAGATTCAAAGGGCTCCACTTCCTTAATGCCAGATGTTTATTGGCACGTTTAATATCCAAGAAGAAAAGAGGGTACTGCCAGTCATGCTGCAACAGCACTGTGAACCTACCTATGTTTTTTGCAAAGCTGGTAGTAAAAGGAAAATACTTGTATGAACTACAGGAATAAATAACCTCACACTGCAAGGAGCACATCTATTCCCCAGCAGCAGCAAAAGGGGTGAGAAGTAATTGTGCAGTGACAGATCCTCTGAGGAGAAGCCATTTCCCTTTTGGCTGACACAAAGCTTCATCTTGTCTGCTTTTACACCCACCTGGCTGGATGCTGCATATCAACCCCACACCTGTGCTTTTCAACCTTTGACAGTGTTCAAGTACCTGTAAGGTAATCACTCTATATATCCCTCGTAAGATTTTTCCTATTGGAACCCTCCTCTCTGCCAGCAAGCAAATTCCCTGTAGCATGTGGGACTATGTTCAAATGCAGAATACCAGCACCAGCCAACTGTGCCAGAGCAGGGCAGACAGATGGATGGTGATCTATCACATGAACCTCCAGGAGAACACCTCACCCGAAGTCACACCAAACAAGTGGTGGTATGGAAGCACTTATGCTTCAGGTGTTAAACTGTACCAACTGAAAGCCCTTCCATCGAAGGGGCAGAGCTGCTTTGCACTTTGCAGAAAACCTCTTACTTGACAGGGTTCAGTTTTGCACATTGCCATCAATCCCTTACTAAGAGAAGTAGCAGAAGGAGCAAGAGGTGACCAACTTGCACCACTGAGACTCCTCTGCTGTAGTGAGCGTACAAATTTTCAAAGTAAGCCAAAGGAACTTGCGAGCCCTTTGAAATGTCAACTACCAAAACTTCTGACAGGGAAGTGTCCCTGGAATGATGAGGATATAAAAATTCCGAATTATCAAAGTGCAGTTTGGAATTTTAGAAAGTGGGAAAATCTGATTCATGTAGACTTACTTTTTCCCAAGTTTATCTCCTTTCTGAGTTTGCAGAAGTAGGTTCAGGCAAGCCAGCCCATCCCTGATTAACGAGGGCACTTTAAATAGTGTCTTGCTTATCTGTACCATCAAGGAATGCACCAAGGAAGTCTCCACTGTCACTTTTACTGTCATCTGGCAGATTATCATATATGTTGCAGCTCTATAATCCTGTACAGAGGATTTCAAGCCCTAGAAAAAGAGATAAAGGTGAATTTTAAACACAGAATAACACAAAAGTGTACATGAACATAAAAATAATTTTTATTCTGACATCCATGGAATCCCACTATGTTCTTTTCCACGTGTTAACATTTAAGGTATCTATAAACTCAACTTTCAAGAAGAAAAAGCTGTCACGCAGGCTCCACAGCTAAAGAAAACATTTATTAACTAGTGCTCTGTTTGTTGACAAAACAACAATTGTGGAAGAGAGAGGATATTAAAGCAGGCTGTCTACCCTGACACCATTTCCTCATGGTTTAGCATGACAAATCTCAAAGCAAAGACATTCTTCAAACTGTGAGCCCATTTCTCACAGCTCCATTCCTCATGCAGAGTAGAAAACAGTTCTTAAAGTGCTCATCCCAACTGTGAAAAAACCATTATTTCCCACAGACCCTCACCTGCCTGAGGTTTCAAATCAGGCTGAGTGGTACAGTATGTATCACACAGGATGTCCTTCTTGGATGTTATCTGCAGATTCATGTCTGCAGAACACAGTACACTCCATCACAGGGGAGGGAAACAGAGCTTCACCCACCTTTTGTACATAAGGGAGCAGCAGAGAGACCATAGTGTCTGTTATCTTTTCTGCAGCTCCAAGAGCCGACACAATGGTGGAAGCATAAAACACAAGGAGAACTCTCAGTTGAGCTGAGTTGCCGGGACACTCTGAAAAGACCTGGATCACAGGAAAAAAACGGTTATTCAGACATCAGGGCAAGTGGAAATGCACATATGGCTTCCCCCAAATCAACAAAATCTTCAGACTCCAGCCTGCAAGCTCCAGCAGCTCCTGCTGGCACAACTGAAGTCATCACCTCTCACAGCAGCAACCCTCGCCAGAGGTTACTGCTCCTCCTCACAGACAGGGCAGATGGAAATGGGTGCTGGTGCAGGTGATCAGAATAAGGCAGACCAAATCACTTGTGATCTTGGTGTACTGCTCAAGACTCAGAGCTGGACAGCCAAGAACTAACTGGTGTTATGTTTAACGCCTCCTTCTACACCTGTGAATAAACTCTGTTACTGTGTCTGCTTTGCTTAGTTTGATAGCAGATGCACCCCAGTTCTCTAAATAACTGGATCTGTCATACATCTCACCCTTCTGAGACTACAGAACTAGCCCTCTATTAGACATTAGCTGAAAAAATAGGAAAAAAAATTGCCCACCTTCTAACATTCTCAATTTCAAATTCTCATTAATATTTGAAGATGTGTATTTAAAACACCCATGACAACCCCCAGAAGAGACATGGAAATTCAGAGCACAGTTAGAAACTAATAGCAGGAATGAGTTTATGAAAGAAATTAAGACAATTAAATACCCTGTGGCAACACAGTAAATAATACAGGATGGCCCAATTGTTTTGTCATGGCTCATTGCTTCTCAGCCATTTCCTTATAAGAACTTGTGACAGACTGTCATTTTCACAAATGATAATAAAAGAAATCCTCATATTGTTTACTGATAAATTATTCATTTTACTGCTTGATATGCAGTTCAAAATATTAAGAAATAGCACACTACTACAAAAATATGGGGAAGACAAAGTGACAACAAACAATGTTCTAGAATAAATGAACAACCTTCACAGATTTTGACACCAGTCTGCAGATGAAATCCATGAAATCCAGGTCTTTGTAGCAGTGTGTAATGACAGTACCCCTTGCCAGTGGGACTCCAGGTTTCTTTACACAGTGAAAAAAAGTAAAATTAGAACACTCAGAGTAAAGCGAAGCACAGTAAGTAGAAATTACTATAATCTCCAAATTAATCCTACTGATCAGTTAACACCATTGAAACTGAAATAAGTAATGCATTTCCACACACTGCTCTAGAATGTTTTGTGCCTACATTAAGACAGATGATGAAGAGAATTACATCTAACCTATATGCAAATAAACATAAATTTTAGTAATGGATATATCTTCCCAGCAGTAGCAAATACTTACACCTTAAAAGCATGCTTTAATTTAGCCAAAACAAAGAATATCTGCAGTCAAAGCTTTTTAATATCAACTTCCCCTTTAAAGAAAGATAGCAGAAAACAACACATGGGCATCCAGGCTCCATTCCTGTAATTAAACCTTTGAGTACAGTTCTACAACTAACCACATGAATTGGTGGGCCATATTCATAAGCAGAGTAGAAGAGTCCAGATATTATTAAATAAAGTCCCTTAAGGTCCTTCCACCTTGCATCTGTTAAATACTTTACCCGTATTGGATCCATCCAATGCCACTTATGAGTTGGGCTTTTTATATCCAAAAGTTGAATAACTCTCACAAATAGATTAGTCTCATGATATGGCAGAACACAACCAATCAAACTGTCTTGATTGTAGAGATGAATGTGAAATCTAAGGAAAAGAACACACATATGTAGTTAAAAAGTATCTGGAAGCCAAAAAGGAAAAAAGACCTATCCACATTCTTCTCAGAATACCTTGTTTACTTGCTTTTAAGCAAGACCTGACATGGTTGCCATCCTGACTCAGATCTATGGTCCACCTACAGTCCAGAAATTCAAGGTGGCCACAAGCCTGTACGTGCTAGAATAAAGAAACAGTGCCAGCGTATTTTTTCCCTCACTATCAACAATTTTAGCTCCCTGTATGACTAAAAATTACCTTAATTTCTTCTGCACAGATTTGAATATTAAACCAGATGTTACAATAATCTAGTATGAATCTCTCAGTATAATACATGTATAGAAAAATTGTGATTCAAAAAGTACGTTTCAGGACAATCACACACTCATGATCAGACGTACTGCACTTTCTGCATTTGGATAGGTCAATTTGTAGAAATAAATATAACTTCACAAAATACTTCATTTTTTTTTCTTCACACCTTCTTACAAAACATTGGAATAAGAATAGTTAGGGCTCATGGTTCAGAGTTAATATCAAAAATTTGCTATTTTACAAAGCCCACTTTAAAAAGCACAATATACAAATGCCTCTCTAAGTGCTCTGTAAGATATCTAGGGCTGGGCAACTTTGGTGAAAGCCAGGCAAGGAAGTAATTGCTTTTATACAGAGTACCGTGACAGATCAAAATAATCACAGAAATTTATCAAAAGACAAAAATCTCATTTATCAAAGAAGAGCATCTGGCCCCATAAGGACTAAGTCCAAATGCACATTATTAACATTCTGACCTGTAATTTCAGAAAGCTAAAGTAAAATTATTCAAAATCTTTCTCACTGGGGGAATATAAATCTTGCATTTCTAGCCTTATCTATTGACATGTAGGATATTCAGTGGATTACCTGTGAATCAGCCATTCAAGGCACTTCTGGGCTGGCTTGAGCATAAAGTAGGGGGACAGGTGAATGAGGAACAATGAAATATTCTTATTCAGCTGCTGATTTACTGCTTTTGTCTGAACACTGCGTTCAAGGCCTTTGGATGTGGAACTAAACAAACTGGACTGGAACTCTTCAAACGATGGATCAATCCCCATCAGCTCTTCTAAGCCAGTGCATCCTGTGGGGGGAAAAAAAAATTAAAAATGGGAGGAATGCTTTAAACACAACAGTTTTTGTTCTCTAGTCCTACCCACTTACCTCCTTACTGGCATATCCAATTTTTGGCTATACTGGTGTATGTCATCCTCACCAAGGAAACCAAAACAAGCAGTAAAGAGGCCTAAGACCAAAACCTTTGATATGCTTGAACTACTTCTCAACTGACAAAGAAAACAACATTAGCAACTATCAGCAGAGTGCTCTTGCAGCAGTGAAGGCCAGCAGCATCCTGGGTTGTGCTGTCCCTGAGAGCACAGCCAGCAGCCTGAGGGAGGGAGGGAGGGAACTGCCCCTTCCATTTGTGAGCTGCAGCTGGAGCCCTGTGTGCAATTTTGAGATCATCAGCAGAAGAAAAACATTTCTGGATGTGAGTTCAGCAGAGGGCTGATGAGATGGTCTAGGGGATGAAAAACAACAAACAAGGAAAAGGAGGAACTGTTCAGCTGGGAGAAGAGAGAGTCAAAAGGAAATCTTCCTGCTGTCTGCAGCTACTTAACAGGATATAGTGTGGGTTGTCAAGGAGATGGAGCCAGATTCTTCTCAGAGATGCACAGTGCAAGGATGGGAAGACAACAGATGCAAGCTGGAACATAGGAAACTCAAACCCTATGTACAGATTTTATTTTTTCTAACAGTGGAATGATCAAACACTGGATCAGAGGTTCCATATTGGATAAGAAATCATAAAAACTCCATCCTCAAACTCAGCCAAGCAGTTCTAGAGTAACTATTTAAGAAACCAAAAAAACATACTGTGCTGCATCAAAGATATATATATCTACAATCCTGTTACTTAAAATGAAAACATGATCTCCATCTGCCTGGTTTTAGAAAACAGCTTTCTTATTTGAGAGTATGACATTCCTGGATAAAATTTTATACAAAAATGTAAGGGATAGAGCACAAAGAATTTGAAGTGTGCCAGCACAGCAAAGGCTACTGCCACTTCACATTATTTGTGACCGTAACGTTGCCCAAGAGCAGGGCATCAGCATGTTTTCATGAAACACAGAATTCATGACAGAGGGCACAGTGGGAGATTTCCAGTCCCAGGCTCTGCTCAGAGCAGGGTTAAAAGGGTCTCCAAAATTGGACAAAAAAATTGGAAAAAAGGTTGCTCAGAGCATTATCCTGTCAGAGTTTTCAAAAAAGTGACTTTTTTTTTTTTTCAAGGCACGATCTCCCCAGACAATCTTGTTAACTGCATTACTGCCCTCACACTGAAAAAGCTTTTCCTTCTTTCCAGTTTTAACTCCTACTCTTTTAACTTATGCCCACTGTCTCCTGTCCTCCAGCCAGACACTCCTGTGGACAGCCTGGTGCATCTTCTGGGAACCTCCTCAAAGGTAATGGCAGGCTCCCATGAAACCCATCCAAAGCCTTCTCTTCTCCAGACCGAATGAGACCAGAGACATTCCTCACATCAACTTTCCCTTACTGGGCAAATCCTCCAGTCCCCGAGCATGTTGGGGATCCCTGACTCTTCCCCACCACCTTATCCCTACGTGCCCAGAAACGTGCTCGTAGAGGCACTGCTCCATGGTTTTCCCAAGGACTGGAGTGATGCTGACTAGCCGGCAGCTTTTTGAACTATTCTTTTGGCCTTTTTGGAACACGGGTTTGCCTTTCCTATTTATCTTTCTCCAGGTGTTTTTTGGAGTGTTTTTAAAACCAGTGGCATCTAAGCAGCCAAACTCACCGATGGCAAAAAACGTGTCCCTGTCAATAGTCGCCGCTTCCTTGCAGGTGAAGAGCAGCGATGCCACCTCGCTGCGGTCCAGGAGGCTGGGGTCGTTCTGGGGAAGCGCCAGCCGCTTCAGCTGCTCCGCCAGGGACGTCATGGCTCCGCGCTTCGTGGAAAGGAGCCTCCGGAGAAAACTGAGGGAAGACAACCACAGCAGGCCCGTCGATGAAGCAGCCACACGCAACCAGCCGCACGCAACCAGCCGCCCCACGTGTGGCCGGGCCGGGCCCAGCCGGGGAGGAAAGGCGACAGCGCCCGGAGGTGACGCGTGTCTCTGTGCCGATCCCGATCCCGATCCCAGTCCCAGTCCCAGTCCCGGTCCCTGCCACCGACCTGGCTGCCGCCGCTCCCCGCCGGGCCGCACGTGGGCTGCGCGCGCCGCTCACCCGGAAGCGGCTGCTCCAGGGGCTCGGGAAGTTCCCGCCCCACCGGCGGCAGCCGCGCCCGGCCCCGGCCCTGCTCCGCCCCCGGCAGCGGCCGGCGGGAAAAGGGCTGGGGCTGCCGCTCGGGAGCCGCGGAGCGGGAGCCAGGAGCGTGTGCGGGGTGCCGTGGCCCCCTGGCCCGTGTCAGGAATAGCGTGGCCAGAAGGACCAGGGAAAGGATCGTCAGATCCTGTGTCCAGTCTAGTGCCTTTCCGTACAAGAAGGACATTGAGGTGCTGGAGCGAATCCCGAGAATGGCAACAAAGCTGGTGAAGGGTCTGGAGCACAAGTTCTGTGAGGAGCAGCTGAGGGAGCTGGAGGTGTTTAGCCTGGAGAAAAGGAAGCTCAGGGGGACGTAGTCCTTCTCTACAACTTCCTGAAAGGAGACGGTAGCCAGGTGGCAGTTGCCCTATTCCTCCAAGCAACAAGTGACAGAGCTAGAGGAAATGGCCTCGAGTTGTGCTTGTTTAGATTGGATATTAAGAAATATTGTTTCACCTTAAGGGTGGTCAGGCATTGGAACTGAAGGAAACTGCCCAGGGAAGGGGTGGATTCACCATCCCTGGAGGTAGTTAGAAGACATATAGATGTGGGATTTAGGGACACGGTTTAGTGGTGGGCTTGGCAGTGCTGGGTTAGTGGTTGGACACAATGATCTTAGAGGGCTTTTCCAACCCAAATGATTCTGCGATCCAGCTGAGTATGTGCCACCTCCGGGAGCGGCCGTACTAGTGTCGGTGAGGGAAGCAGCTGTTGTGGCCGCTGTGGATGGTTTCCCCCATCCAGGCAGGTGCCCCGGGGGCAGTGTCCCTGTGGAGGCATGGTGCAGGTGTGGGGCAGCGCCCAGCCTGCCTGCCCTGCAGCAACCAGTCCAGGCACCAGCCAGGGTGTGAAGGCAGCAGCAATGGAGACGCCTCAGCGAGGTGTCTGTGGCAGGGCTGCTGCTGCTGGCTTTGTTCTGAGCCCAGCAAGGCAACAGCCTGGGCTGGGAGTGGGAATCCACCGCACATCTCTTCACAGGGAAGAGATGGAACAACTAGAACAACTGGAGTTGTTCCACCCTAGGAGTTTTCCGTATCTGGAGTGAGTGATGTTAGGGAAAGGGCAGGACTCCCATGAGCAGAAGGTATTGAGAGCTGCAGTAATGTGTGTGGGCTAGATCCCAGCTGCAGAAACACAGAACGATGTAGACTGGAAGAGTCCTCTAAAAGCCACCTGATTCAGGCCCAGAGCAGTGCCAGCTCAGAGCATTTTGCTCACGATTTTGCCCAGTTGTATTTGGAATATCTCCAAGGGTGGAAATTCCGTGGCTTCACTGAACCTCTCATCTGACATTTGATTAACCTCAGATTAAAAATAAATTTTTCTGATGTTAAAACCCGTGATGTCTCCAATCAGTTTGCATTCAAGGTTGCAGGGTTCTGCACCTGGAGGTTGGTGCACGAAACCATAAATGGAACATGGCTTGTGACAAACCAAGAAAAGCCTGGCACAAAAATCAGAAATAAAATTTATCCGAACTGATGTCAGCAGATGGACAAAATGACACCAAAGATAACAATTCCAGCACCAGTTCTGTAAAACTGATTCCATTTATTGTTGAGAAGCTTCATAGCTATGACAGGAATAACAGATTTGTTCGTAAGGCTGCTGTATTTGGCAATCATTTAACACACAGTAGAAATACAAAATGCTGATAAGAATCTGGGATTGCAGAGAATTATTTAAATGTTTGATTTTATCCAGTATGATTGTCCCCTGATTTCAACATTTTGTTATTCCTCTCTGATTTTGCTTTGCTTGGGTTAAGTGAAACCATTGTAGGTGTGGCAGCAGAGGGAGGAAATGCAGCTGGATGTCCGACTGTGCCTGATGATATTTACCAGTGCCTTGTTAGAGAGTATGTGTTAACTTTGTGTCACGTTCCTTCTGACATGGTATGGTCTGGATGTAATGTCAGCAATTGCTGAGCTGGTAAGAGTTGCTACCACTGCAATTACAACTGTGCCAAAGTGTTTGGAGGATATAACTCATTTAACAGGAATTGATATTATTTTTCTGATGGTTCTAGCACCTGAGATTCTGATCACCTTGCAAAGGAGCTGGGTGGTAGTGGTGCAAACCAAAAGGCCAGTTTTATTGCACTTTTTCACATTCCCTGTGGCTTCTGTGCATCCTTTTCTTTCATGAAACTTTCCTGTGACCTTAATTTTAGCATAACTTAAAACCTGCAGAGATATGCATGTTTTTCCACGCCTAAAAATACAAACATTAAAATATCTAGAAAATATGCAAGAGGCAGAAATTTGGTTCTAAACCAAGAAAACTAGTCTTGTTTATTTATTTGTTTTTAGCAATGTCGTTCATTATTTAAATACTCTAGCTAGAAAGATAAACTGGGAGTTGTAAATGCTGGAATGTGGTCAGGTTTTGCAGTACTCCTATCCCACTCTGTTTTTTCCCATGGAGAGCTGCAAGATAAAAGTTTTATACCTTTGTGCTTCCTGTTCCATCCTTGTTTGGTTCTAGGGTAAAGCTGGGATTTCCTTTGGATCTTAATTGGAGGAACAGAGACACCTTCTGCAGAGGGAAAAATATTTGTTCTTGATTTGGCTATTAAAAATGTTTTGTGGAAAAATATTAGCTCAGAAAGTCTATTAGGAAATATGCTTAGTTGGCATTGTAATTATCCTGTGTTGAAGGTGAGCCTCATGGAGATTTGCTCCATGCTGGACTCCAAATAGGTGCTTTTTTGAACTGAAATCCAAACCTGATGATGGCTACTATTAAACTGCATTTGAATATATTGCTTGTTAAAATTCTTAGGGTCTTAGCAGATAAATTGTCATATGCTAATTTTTACTTGGGAAAAAGGTGATCTGTTTCAAGCATTTTCTGTAAGTTATTCACTTGTAAGCATTGGCATGTTTGAAAAGGGTTGGTTGAGAAAGGCAAACACTATGGAACTTTTAATGTTCTTTACTTTTGTGAAAATTCCACACTAAGTTTGTGGTACTTATGGAGAATATAACGGATGTCTTAATATAGATGGAGGTCTAGTCTGTATATTTCTTTTCTTCCAGCTCACCTCAACAGCTGTGCATTGAGCAGAGCTTCATCTGCCTTGGTAAGTAATGCAAGCCAGCAGGGAGAGATTTGTAGAATGAAGTGGTGCTGAGGAACCCTCATCACAGTGTGTGCATTTCAGAGGTTTTATGCAGACCAGATACTTTTCTGTCTGATCAAACTCCTGTGAGCTGCATTCCTGGAATGTAAAAAAAAAAAATGGTTTCATTTGTAAGCAAGTGGTGGGAGCAATTCCACGTAGAGAGGAAAAAGGAATCTCTTCTGATTTAAAAAAAAAAAAGGGAATGCTCACTCGTGTTCAATTGTAATATATCAGAATGAATGTGAAGGAATTGAGTGCTACCGATGCGATTTACTGTTTCCATACCAAATTACAGTGTTTGTATTAAATGCTCTTAAACATTTTCAAATTGTTATTAATTAATTTACTAATATGATCCTTCTTTTTTCCTTCCTGCACCACCTTCTGCAATCTAGTGAGCCACCATGATAAACAATTCTGAAGGAGATAGAAGAAAGCCACCTTCCCTGTGCTTCCCATCACTTGCTAATAATCTTGGTATGTTCCCTGACATTTCCCCATGCCATTTCTAACTAGGAATATGACAGTGCTTGGCATCTAAAATACAATCTGATTGCAGCATAATTACTATTACTTCATTACTTTCTAGGATATAAGTTTGCAAAGATTGTCGCTTTTTCAGAATGTATGAAGTTCTTTAATGCTTTAAGCAAAAGTAGGTGTTAACAAATCCACGTGTTTATTGTGGTATGTGGCTGCTAACTGCACTGGAAACCAACCTGTGTTTCAGAGCAGTGGCTTGAACATCTTGTTCACCCACGGTAATCTCATTGTCAAGGAATATATTGTGTTTTGCTGTTGGTTTTAGGAGGCATGCTGAAGTTTTGGAGTTTGGGAGACTGTGCAGTTAAATCTGCTACTCTGAGTTAATCCATGTCCTTTGTTCTTAATTCATGTACATATCTGCTCCCTATTAGAACATTATCATTTATAAGAATACCCCCATGGTCTCTGAATTTATAGAAGTACTGTGATTATCAGGAAGAACAGTGCTTTATTGTGTTCTTTGGGCTGCATTAATGTATTTTTCTCTATTTTCAGTTCTTTCTGCACCCTGTGACAATGCAGTAGTCACCCTTCACTGGTGGGCATTGTGAAATGATGAGGCAGTACCTTTCTGCAGGGTACAAATTGATAAGGCCTCGAGGCCATTATTCCCTTGGCTAAGCTTTTGCTAGAAGCAAAGAGGTGGGAGCCATTTTGTCCCCTAGCAATGCACAGATCTAAAATGAGGGAGTTCAGATTTATTTTCCCTGTCTGCTTCCTCCCGTAAGGGCTTGATCTTTTTACGCTTGAGTCAGTGAAACTCAGGAGGGATTCTGGTGAGGTCAGTGAAGCCGTATGAGTGTGCAGCTGGTGTAACTGGAGGCAGACACAATCAAGTGTAATTCATGGAATCACAGAATGGTTTGACTTGGAAGGTGCCTTACAGATCATTTAGTTCCAACCTCCCCACCATGGGCAGGGACACATTTCACTAGACCAGGTTACTCAGAGCCTCATCCAGCCTGGTCTCTAACACTGTCAAGGTTGAGGCATCCACCACTTCTCTGGGGAACCTGTTCCAGTGCCTCACCACCCTCACATTAAAGAATTTCTTCCTAACATCTAGTATAAACCTACCTTCTTTCAGTTTGAAGCTGTTCCCCATGTCCTGTCACTACCATTCTTGACAAAGAGTCCCTCTCCAGCTTCTCTGTATCCTCCTTCAGATACTGGAAAGTTACTGCTACATCTTCACACAACCTTCTCTTCTCCAGGCTGAACAACCCCAACTCTCTCAGCCTGTGTTCATTGAATAGGTGCTCCAGTCCTGTTATTATCAACTTCGTGGCCCTTTCTGGACTTGCTCCAACAGTTCCATGTTCTTATGTGGGAACACCACAGCTGGATGCAGCACTCCAGATGAGGGTCTCACAAGTGCAGAGCAGAGGGGCAGAATCCCTTTCCTTGCCCAGCTGGCCGTGCTGCTTTGCATGCAGTCTGGGATTCACTTGGCTTTTTGGGCTGTGAGCACACATTGCTTGGTCATGTGGAGTTTTTTGTCAGCTGTCACCGCTCAGTGGTAGTTGAGGTTACAGAGAGTTGCAGTCTCACTGTTGGATCAGGTCTGAAGGGAGAATAATTCTTGGGTTGAACTGAAGGGGTGGAAGAAGTTTCCTTACTAGGNCTCCAACAGTTCCATGTTCTTATGTGGGAACACCACAGCTGGATGCAGCACTCCAGATGAGGGTCTCACAAGTGCAGAGCAGAGGGGCAGAATCCCTTTCCTTGCCCAGCTGGCCGTGCTGCTTTGCATGCAGTCTGGGATTCACTTGGCTTTTTGGGCTGTGAGCACACATTGCTTGGTCATGTGGAGTTTTCTGTCAGCTGTCACCGCTCAGTGGTGGTTGAGGTTACAGAGAGTTGCAGTCTCACTGTTGGATCAGGTCTGAAGGGAGAATAACTCTTGGGTTGAACTGAAGGGGTGGAAGAAGTTTCCTTACTAGGCAGTGCATCCAGCACATCATTGACTTACTGACCACTGTGGGAGGCAGTGTCATGTTTTCCTGGATTTCCATGAAAATCTATTGTAGCTTCCCCCAGCCATAAATTCTTACGTTTAGCTGCATTCCAGATCTAATAATAAACAGAAACCTTTCAGATGGGGTGGTGGAAAGCTGTTTTGGGGATTTTACTGTATTAAGGGCTTTCTGATACGGTAACAGACTAAATGCTTTTGAATCAAAATTTCTGTAAAGGAAGCTTTTAAACATATGTTCTACGTTAGGAGAAATAAACCCAAAATACGCAAACTAGCATCAGCTAGACACATGCAGAGAAAACATCGTCTTGAAAAGCGTAGGCAACAGTTATCTTTGTAAATCCATTTGTATCCATTTGAGGTAGTCTAGTTTATCCTAGGAGCATCAGGGAGAGTAAGGAAGACAAATGGAGAAGGTACATAATGGAAGAAAAAAGCTGTCCTTTCAGCACTGAGCTGCTTGATGAATTGTGACTTTTTTGTTTGTGTAAAAAGTCAGCTAGAAAGTTGGATTGTAGAGACTGCATAACAGTTCCAATGAAAAGTAGGAAAATATCTCTCGTGACTGCTGTGAATGTGTAGTCCTTTGTCATGCTCTGATGTTTCTTAGCCTGGGGAATACAATACTGGGTGTATAAATTACTGTTTATTATTATGAAGAGGTGCCTATGCCAGACAATCTACTGAGTGAGTAGGTGTCATAGATCTACTGTGTGGTAGTTGTGAGTCACATTGTTTAATGCATTGGGAGAACTTGGTAATTGGAGTGTAAAAATGTGGCTGCTGGGGACTTGGGTGTAATGAACAATAAGGAAAGTGTTGTGTACTAGACATGTCTCATCATTCATAGCAAGGCTGTAAAAAGGAAAAGAGACAATAAACTGAAGGATGGGAAGGAGGAAGAAGAGATCGATAGGGAACATGCTTAACACACTTGTCTTGCTGCAGTGTACAGTCTTGCTATCACCTCCTTCAGTTGCCTGTTAATCAAGCAAGTGACAGGTGTTGGAACAGCAGCAGATCTCACTCACACATTCCTGACCTGTAGCTGTTCAAACCTGTGTTTGCTTGTCAGCCAGCCACTTTCTGGGTCTTTTTAAAAATGTTAAGATGAATCACAGCTCTTTCCCTGAAGAAGAATTAATGTCGTTCCTGTCTGGATGAACTAAATACAGATTTCAGCCTTTTTCCCAGGCTGGCCACTGAAGTCTCTGCTGCTTTCATTTCTTCATTTGTCCCAGTCACTGCCAGTCCCTGGGCCTTTTCTATAGCTGGTGAATACATGAGTTGAACTACAATGAGCTCACAACTTTAAATGACAGTTCCTGAAAACAGGTATGATCCACATTCTGTAGCACAGAAAAGAATATTTATCTGCTGGTTTAGCTGTTCAGTTACATTCAGTTACATATTTTGTTTATTCACATTCTAAAATTTAATTATTTCACATTTTTTTTGTGTAGGAATGAGTTATGTGTTCGTGTAATGCCTGGCACAATGGCCCTGTAAACACCGCGAAAAACAGAAGATTTTCTAATGTTTCTGTATGTATATATGCATACATATATGAGAGATATTAATACTGTTATATTTTAAAAGTATTAAAGAGTCAGAAAGTGCATTTTCATGATACTGAGTCACACAGAGTATCTGCAGTCACAAAAATTCCCTAATTTTTTTTCTCTGTGTTTCAGTGCCATTTAAAAAGATGTTTGACTTTTGTGTTTGCTTTTGTTGTGGGTTGGAAACTGTTCATGCTCTCATGTATTGTTGGCATTCCTGGGGGAAAAAAACCCCTGTTACTAGAAGAAATAGTGTGTTAGATGAGGGTATGCATCTGAGTTTTACTAATAAGCCTACATCTCCAGGTTTGCTGATTACTAAAGGCATCATGTTTTCAGATTTGAAATAGTGGCCCTGCTGTCTCTGTGCTTTGCAGCCTTGCATAAAGTAGTCTTGACAACTGGCAATGTTTTAGATAACTGCTCGCTGCTCTTTCTGGCAAGTGTATGTCAGTGGTTTCTCCACTGCAGCTCTTACTCTCTGACACTCTACCTGCACTGTCCATATGGGAGACTTAAGGGAGTTCTCTGCAGAGAATCTACTTGAGAGAGGCTTAGAGACCCTGTGACATCAGAGGCAATTCCTTGCATACACAGAGATGAGGGTACTATTTCTACACAAGGCTTGACAGGCATTTAGTGTAGGGCCAGGAAGGCAGCCTGGGCTTGAACATGTAGTGAAAGGGAGTGTGGAGCACAGAGAATTAGGTGCTTCTGGCACTGATGCTGAAACATTTCTTTTAAATAAGCCTGGTGGCAAAACACTTCCTGCTGTGATCCTCTCAAGTACTACATGGGAGAGGTTACACTTCAGAATCTTTCTTGCTTTACTTACAGTGTGATCCCTTTGGTTTGTATTGCCTGCTGATTCTTAACAGTATAGTGATGTATGTGGCTCATTTTAATTTGCAGAGGGGCAACAAAACACTTTAAACAATTGATGACTAATCCAAAAAAATGTGCCTAGTCTGTGTCACTGTAACACATTTAATGTCTCTGATGTTTGAACTGCAACAGACAGATCTGAGATGCAAAACATGATGTTATTTCTTGAGCAGAAGCTGTAAGGGTTATGCAACTTCTGGGCTGCACTGGAAGCCTTTAATGCTTTCCTTGGCATTGTGTATGAATTGTCTTCCAATTCAGAACTTATTTATAATTACTTAATTTATTCTCTATTTATCATTATTTGTAGCGCAGTTATGTTAAAAAGCAAGATCACAATTTAATTAATGGTGGACTATGCCAGAGTTAAGTTTTCCAAGGTGTTTTGTATGTATTGGAATGCAGACTTTATTTGCATAGTCACAAACTGTTTTTCCCAGGAATTGTGCTTTGTTCAGTGTACTGCATAAGCAGTGCTCAACAGCATTATGATTTTTCTTCTTTATTCAGTGAATGTCTGTTGCACTCAGTTGGAGCATGTTCCCCAATATATAATTGATGGTTTTCCTCTCTGGTCATCACAGTATTTGTACTTGTCTTCAAGTATTCCAAATTTATCTGGTATTTGATTTTTCACACACTTCCTTATACTTCACAGTATTAGTATTATTCCTAGTGTATAGAAAGAAAACTGAGGCACATACTTCAAAGTGTATATACTTCCATTTCCCCATACAGTGGATAGTTCTGGGATAATGAATGCTGATAGTATGGAATTTGTCTTTTCCCTTATGTGCTTTACAGAGTACAATGACATACTGCACTTTTCCTCTTTAAGCCTGATGGTTTGAACCTTTAGGCCTAGCAGAATCCTAAATTTTCCTGGTATTTCCATCATGCATTGTTTTAAACATTCTCTCCTGCACTTGGAAGTGCAGTGATTCTCCTGACTTCCAGCACTGGTACTTTCACAGTAAAAAATCAGGCCCTACAAATTTAGGGCCTGAACAGCCTGATCATCCGTAGATCATCTTTGTGCCAAGGTTACCAATGAAAGTGGTACAAGAGGGATCACTCAGCTGTGGGGAACAAATGAAAAAGTGTCATGGTGTTCCAGAAGCACATTCATGACCAAATCATTTCCCCTAAAGAAGCCTAAAATATATTTGAGTCCATTCATTTGAATTGCAAAATGAGCTTTCAGCAGAATGTTTTTAGAGGGGAAGATGTGTTCAGACTGTATCTACTGAAAAATTAATGTGGGAGTTTGTTTAAATACATGTGGAGCCTTACAGCCTGTAGGGGGAATTTCAACTTTGTTGCTGACTCCACCTCCAGTAGCTGTTCATATGAACTGAAAAATTACCTAGAACGCCTTCTGGTGTAGAAAGAACCCCCACACATGTTGAATTTGGTTCAGCTGTGAAATTCTGGAAGATTACAGCTAGTCCAAATTTAACTATGGGACACAACAGAGATCTAGACTTCCCTTTAGCCTATTTATCATAAAAGCTAACTGTTTCAAAGTGAAGAAACATTTAAATGCTCTGCTGTCCTCCTTTGCTTGTGCTTAACTCAACTTAGGCAGCGGGAGAGGTGAGCTAGTTAAGAAACAGAGGACTTGTCCACATTCTGAGGGACTGAAAATAGACAAGAGCCTTCACCATGAGCAGGTTATTGCTGGTAGACCTCGAGAGCAGTCCGATACTAGAAAGTGTGCAGAACTGATACTCTTTTCTGTTGACATATGCTGACATTCTGTTGACATATGTTGAATATGTCTGAAGTTGGTGAGAGAGATCATAGCTGGAAGGAAACAGTTGTCTTTAGAATGAGAATTGGAAAAGTCAGGCCTTGCTGTTTTTACATCAGGCACAACAGGAACATTGCTCATTTTCTCAGTGCTGGTTCTTAATGCAGCTGAGTGTCAGAGTAAAACTTTGTTGGTCAGCATGGAAGGACAACAGTTCTGGAAAAGGAAAACTTGTGCTATACATAAAGAACATGTTATCCCTCCCTGTTTGGCAGTAACTCCGGTTGTGCCTACTGCTGCTGTATACAAGGATGAATTTGCTGCTTTTATTAATCTTTGTGTCACTTCTGTGGAATGAATAATAAATAGTATTCATTTTTACAAACTGGCAATTTGTTAAACCAGGTTGCCTTCTTGTCTGTGTAACTTGAGTATCGTTGATGTTAATGATATTACACTGGTATATCTGGAAAGAGAAATGAGAGCATTGAGACTGCAACTTGTCAAAGGTCAGTCAATGTGCACAAATGCTGAGTTTGGGACACAGCATTGGCTGATATCCTGTGCCCATAACCTCTATCTCATACCTCTGTGATTTAAAACCTGTGCCCCTCAAATAATTGTTGTCTGGAAACTGTAACTTAATTGACTGTGTTTGTTCTAGACAAATAAAGGCATACTGTTTTTGCATTCCTTGTCTCTCACACACACACCTCTCTCGTTGTTACCAAAACTATTGCTGAACGATGTGGTGCCATTTTAGATGACAGTCTCAGTTAAATTAAGGGTCGCAGGCTGGCCTGCAAAGGGATTTTTTTAACCGGTTGTACTCATGAAGTAGAAATTTATCATCAGTTGCAGCTTTTGCCTTGCCCTAGTCACACAGTTTCTTCCTTGCTTTGTATCTCTGTGTGGTAAGGCTAAGCCAGCATAAAATAGGAACATAGGCAGGATTCTGGGAACTCATGATGTGTGAAGGTTTCTTCAAAAGGTTTGTAACAGGCCATGCTATACCCCTAGTCCTGCCCCTTGCATTCTCGTCACTGAACCATTTTTAAAATCCTGGATCTGTCTCACCATTTTTTCCGCTCTTACGCCAGCCCTATTTGTAGTTTCCCCACCTGTTACTGTGTGTATTGCCTTGTAGCTGGCTGCATGTTGCTGCACAACTTCAGTGTGCCAGCAGACTGACTGCAGTGTGGTATATGAATTACAATATATTACTTTTCCCAGTTTGTCCTTTGCCCGCTTCTGATCTGTGCAAAGCATATATCAAAGCTTCTGATATTATTTAGTCCATGATCTAATCTGTCTTCGTGAGCTGCACCTACCCTGACAAGAACCATTAAACCCAAAAGACACTTCAAGAGACCAAAAGACCCTCAAGAGTCTAGCTCAAGGGATAAGGGACTTTGGGTGTCGTGGTTCCTTATGAATAGAAATGTGTCATAATGTTAAATCTGGGGGCTCTTCTCATTCATGAAAGGTATGATCTTGTGCAGTGCTGCCTGGCAGTGCCATCACTGGAGGGTTTGCCCAGCTACCTTACACCTTTCAGCACTCGCCTTGCAGTTTGTGGTTGTTATTACGTATCACAGCACTGCCTAGTGACTCTGGCAGAGACCAGATGTTGATTGATTCCTACTGCTGCCTGCCCTGAACCCTCTCTGAGAACCAGGGCCATCTGCTGTGCAGGATGCAGGGCTCTGAGCATGGCCCTACAAACAGTAGGAACACTACCTCCAGGGTATAAGGGACCCTAAATCCCTGAGCAAGCTTGACATCCTAGAATAATGCTAGGGATCTTTGGGTGTAGGCCACACACAGTCCCAAGAGGTGAACATGGAGGTGGTGGGTGTATGATAGGTAAAGCACACTGTAATCATGATTGTTGTGTAGATTCCTTGGGGCTTTTAGACAGACAAAGCCTCTGCTCCTGAGAATTCTTTTCTAGGTGGACATTAGGGACCAAAGGAAGCATTGCTGACCCTGTTTCAGAGATGGCAGAGTGCAGCACAATAAGTTCGTTTCTCTCACTGAGAGTAGTCTAACAAGCTAACACTCAGATTTTTGGGAAAATTTTGTCTAAATTGACTTGCTCAAGGTCACATAAGGGCATCTTGAGCTGGCATGGTCACACCACGTCTCAGCCCCGTGATTTTCCTTCCGCACAAAGGGTTGGCAAAAGCCAGTGATGTCAGTGCAGTCAGCATTTTCTCCATACCCCTGAAGCCCAAGCTATGCTTTGGTAGTATTTGTTGATCCCATAAATGTTTCTTGCTACACTTCATCCGTGGCTGAATTCCAGGGACAGAGTAAGTTGTCTCTATATATAGCTGATGAAACACTTTGGGATCTTTTGACAATGACAGTTGTTACTATGAAGCCAGAAAATGAATTTTTCTGTTCTTTCTTAATTTTTATTTCCAAACCTGTCATTGGAAGTAATATACTTTAAAAAAAGTAATTAGCTACTGTATCATTAATATCACCATGTATGAATAGCATGGAGATTTTTCAGAATCAAAGTTTGCGCCTCTTGGTGATAAATGTGAGAGGGCTAAAAATGCTCAGTGCTCACAGTGCTTTTCCTTAGCTCAGACAAAATCAGGGTTTTGGTTCCCAGATGTATGGCTCTGTTCTCTCTTTCTATTTTTCTTATGTAAGTGTTGGTTTCAGAAATATTAAGTGAGTTTAAAGTTCATTCATACTACGTTTACATAATGAATTTAATTCCTTGGTTTTCTTCTTACAATATAGTGTGTTTCTTATATTGAAAAAGGCAGGTTATATTTATTGTATTGCAAAAAAACCAAACCCTAAAACACCTCTAATAAATGATGAATACATTCTATAACACACCTCACCTTTCTGCTTAGCTTTGTTAGGGAAATTTTTGCATAATTTTTAACAGAATCCAACATTTTGGCCCAATCTAAATCATAATTTTCTTAAATAATTCAGATTTTTGTTGGTTAAGCTTTAAACTAGTGAATATTTGCTACAAGCAAAAATATATTTTGTGTACAAGCGACAGTTATGGCATGCTTTGAAAAGAAAAGGGCTTTTTGATCCCTGATTTAAGATTCTATTAACAGTTTACATAAAAGAGTAGTCACTTTGAATTTATTTTCTTTTACCTTTCATAGACTTCTTTCTTGAGAAAGCGTGCTACTGTTCTTTTTCACAAAGAAACAGGCTTTGACTAGAGGCTCAATGACTGATTGAGCTCCCATAAGGTTCTTTATCTTCCTGTGGCCTTTCTGAGACAGTTTTGGCAGATACGAACTATTGTGTTCCTACACAGAAGTGCTACAGCTGGAAACTAATGGTGACTATTTCCATGTCAGTTGATTTTTTCACAGGCAATTATTTAAGTAGAGAAATCTGGCTCATTTCTTATTCTAGATCTCATTAAGTTCAAATAGAAGAATGATCTGGTGAAACACTGTTGCAGTGTTCAGCATTTTGGACGTTTTAATAAAAGCTGTCGGTTTATTCTACAATTCTGTGAGAGAGAAGCATAAGAAACATGTTGAAGGATTGAAAATCTGAGAAACAGTGAAAATGCAAAGGAGAGAGTTCTTGAAAGAATGGTATGGATGGCTTTTGACAAGTAAATGAATGTTAAATATAAAGTGTGAAAACCTTCAATTTCATTAGGAAGAATGATAAAGATTAATGTCCTTTAGGTAGAAAAGCCCTTTGATTCTGAAGAAGCTTCATGCAAAGCATATCAGAAGGCTTTCACTTGGATGGTACTCACTTGTGTGAACTCACAGCCCTGCTGCTGCTGCTAGGAAAGATCTGGCCTTTTGGTGCTCCTCATGCATGGGAGGTGATCCCTGGTTGCCACAGTGTTCTCCTGGGTTCAAGGCACCATTCTCCTGGGTAGACCCTTACTAGTGTATATGTTAGCATGAACTACAACTGCACATCTTTTTGCCAAATAAAAGACAAAAGTAGTTGACAGTTCAGCTCTGCCATCTCTACTCCTGATCTCCTCCGCCACCTTATTTTTTTTAATCTGTTTGGCAGTCATGAATATTCTTTTGTCTTGCCCCATTTTAAACAACCTCCGTCATTTCTACCTTAAATATACTTGCCGACTCTCAGGTACCTTGCCATGTCAATTTAAGATTCCCTATTCATATGGTTCCTTGTTTTTCTTTCTTTTTCTCTCTTTGAGACTTTTGTCCTTTCTTTCCTGCTCAGGTTGCTTATTTCTGTTTTGGTTTTATTTTCTTTCTCCTTAGGCACACATAGTTCATGGCTATGTGACTCTGCCAGCTTTATTTGGGAATAGTCCTAACCTACCTCTGATGTGGGAAGCAGCTTGGTGAAGCAAACTTCTTTATTCATACTACTGTGCTAGGCACAGCTTTCCTATTCTCTTGTTGAGCTGAAAGAGGCAGCTCCCTTTCCACTTCAAGTTTGGCTCTCTTTCCACTATGGACCTCCATTCATATGCTTCTCATTACCATCCACACAGTTAGTTTATAAAATTAAATTAAAGTAGTAAACAAAATACCAGATACTCCTCCTAAAGCTCCATCTATAAATACCTCCCCTGCCTACTCATGCTGTCTGATTAAGAGGCAGTAAGCAGTTAGTTAGAGAACCTAAAGCAGCTCAGATTCCATCAAGATAGGCAGGATTTTTTTAGAAATGAGGCTATTCCATTTAGCTTCGTGTTTCATAGGTAAAAAGCCCAACGGTCCCAAAATGCACACTGACAGTGTTGAAGCCTCCTGTTTTGACATTTTGAGAATTAAAAAGGTTTTTCATTCAGAAATATTTTTTAATACAAAATGGGCTGATATAAGCTAGCCAAAGTGGATCTTGAAACACTTTTTTTTTTTAATCTCTCAGACTAGCTGAGAGATACTATGGTTCTGGCTGTTGGTTCCTAGGAACAATGAAGACATTTTTGTTTTATTTCCTTTGTTATCAAGTAGTGTTTACCTATGTACCAAGTAAATATGGAAAAATGAATAGTACCTTTGCAGCAGTGGCTAGCTGTATTTTGAGAAAATCCAGTTATTTTATGAAAAACTTAACCTTCTTTAAGAATTCTAGAAAATTTGGGTAGAATGTCCTTTAATTTCTAGAAATCTAGATATGGGTCTGATTCCAGTCCTAATCCACAGTGTGACTAGATATTCTTTGTCTAAGAAATTCTTTGCTAAAGCACCTCAGTTTTTATTTCGTGCCTGAGGTGGGCACCCTGGCCCGTATTGGAGGGTGAGGCCCAAGAAATAAAATGTGGGTTGTAGCTAATACCTCCCTGTATGAAGCCATCAGTACCTGTAAGGCTCACCTGTACTGCACAGTGGGGCCTGGTGCAGAACTGTTTCCATCCACGTAGATCCCCAGACAAGGCAGTGCCAAGGAAAGGCACAAGGCTGGCTGCAGTGGCTCCCCTCTGATGAGGGAGTGCATGGAAGGTCACAGGTTTCATCAGTGCAGGAGAGCTCTTTGCATGGGGAGCAGCCCTGGGTCACAGCATTACGATTTATGCCTGTACTTCTAGGACTCCTCTGACGCCTCCTGCATTTCCTTTAGAAACTTCTCCTGTGCTCTATACAGTGAGTAAGAAGAAAAGGTTTTACTGACTTTGAAGGCTTGAATTATCATTTAAGCGATTGCAGTTAAACTTGTATTGAAAACCAAAGGTGACTACCAAGCTATAAAAATAAACCCCACCAGTTACACCAGCATACATATAATGTGTACATACATGAATTACATTGTTTTGTAATTGCTATTTGATATTGTCTCAGAGTATCCTAAGAGAATGCTCATCTGCATTTGAGGAAAAAAGTCTGAGCATGGCATTTGCTTTGTTATGTAGATAGAAGTATAGCAACCTTGAGAGTATTTGCACTGAGCAGGGGAAAAGCATGTGGTTCTGTCTGGCTGCTTAGATTTGGAATTTCATTTTTAGACTGTTTCTCTCACAGAAGGCACATCAGTCTTCAGAAGTTCAGCTTGCTGTTGTTGCATGAATTGTTGCAATCCTCTTCTGAATTTAGTGCTACTTTTATGAAGTTTTTTTGAGCTGAGGAGTAGGTATTTTCTGTGCATGTGTGCATGTTCTATATTGCTTGGAGTTAAGGGATAGAAAGTGACTTGGAAGAAAACAGAGCTTTAGTTGGCAATATGGAATGGAAGGCGTATGCTGTCCAGGTGTAAATTATCCTGGTTATTCATTCCCATTGGCTTAGAGACCGACTGAGCCTTTAACGAGACCAGTTTTCACTTACACCTGATTTTGTAACTTACGGCTTCCAAAAGCTCAGCTTTGGTGAGCATTTCCATTTTCTAAGTGAGCTTCATATTGTATGCAGTGTGGACACTGCTAGAGAAGATGACCTTGGCTGATGATAGGTACAGGCATTAATGACAAGCTCCATGGAGAACGTAGTAAACTTGCCAATTCCCAGAAGAAACATTGTTGCCAAAGCAACTGAAATGATATGGCTCGGGAGATACCGGACATGCTTGCCAGGATGTTTGGTCTCCGCTCTATCCTTTGAGATTTTGCCCTGTGGAATGCACGGGCAAGGGGTTCCTGCCACACACTTGTAAAGTTACTGGGTCCACAGAGTTTTGTATGTGCTTCTCGGTGCCTGCTTTTGGATTTACTGAGCGTGTTTCGGGACAAAAAGATAGGTGTTGCTTTTTAAAGTTGTGCTTCCATGCTGTCTGGTTAACTCCAGACCTATTTGCACTGGAAAACGTTTCATCACTTGGATGTCCTTGCTGGGTTGTCTCGCGTAATCCTTAAATTGAAAGCGCCAAGTGGCTCAAGGCGGGACGCGGACTTCAGGGAATGGGTTGAATAGGCGATGTCGAACTGCATTAGCAGACCGTAGGCGGGTCTTGGGGAGCAGGAGCACATGTCAGGAAGGGAGAAAAGACCCAGAACAGAGGCCAGGTGTGTCTGGGGCGGGCAGAGCAGACAGGCAGCCGTGCCGCTCGCCGCTCCCTCCGCAGCGCTGCCCGCCCGGTGCCCGCGGCGGGGCCGGGGCCGCCGCCCGAGCGCCACGTGACGGCCCGCGGGGATAATAAGCGGCGGCGGGGAGCCGGCCCGCGCTCCTCCGCAGGGTCAGCCGCAGGCACCGACAGCGGCAGCAGACAGGGACACAGGGAGGGAAGGTCAACACAGGTCAGCACCTGCCTGGCAGTTTCAGCCTCTGCTCTAAGCAAGATTAGTCAATATTCATTCCCTGTCACCTTGGAAAAAGGAAAAAAAAGAAAAAAAAAAAAAAAAGGAAAAAAGACGCTGCTAGCTACGACCTCTCAGCACGTAAACTAAACCTAAATCGTGGTGGAAGCCACAGCAGCCGCAGCTGATCCCCGGGTACCATGAATAGCGTGAATCAGATAGAAACAAACATGCAGTACACCTACAACTATGAAGAAGATGAGTACATGACCCAAGAAGAGGAATGGGACAGGGACCTGCTCCTGGACCCAGCATGGGAGAAACAGCAAAGGAAGGTCTGGAAATAATGTATATCTGTCTGTGTGCTTCTGTGTGGAATGGTGCCCTATCTTACTGCCATGCTGTGTCTGGAATTGTACAGCAAGGGGTTCTAATAAAATAGATTTTACATTGTATAAACCATTTATATAATGTATAGTACCTATGCCATATTTTTACGATAAAGCATTCACTTTTTTGATTCCCAAGTGAAACCTATGTCAGATGAAAATAATTTATGAGAGTCGGGAGTTTATTTTTATATTGCACTGTAAATATTCTGTCAGTACCTCTAGATTTATGTGTAAGTATTTCAGCAACTTTTCACTTCCTGGGTCTTCCTTTTGGAAAGCGGACTCTGAATTGATGTGTGTGCCTGATTGATTTTCAAAAGGAGTAAATTGCAATTAGAAACAGAGATGAATGAGATGGTTCAAAATTAGTGTGCAAAAAAGTTTGCAATATTTCTGAGAGTAGACTGGGAAGTCACTTTTGAAATTGTGATCTTGCAAGTCAGCTCTTAGTAGAATTTTTTATTTATCTCTATTCTGACTGAATGACCTGACAAGGAAAATATTGCCTAGAAATATATCCAGGCTATATTTGGAAAACTGTATGTCATTATTATGTTCCTATATGCCAGTTCACTGTCTGGGAAAAAAGCCCCATGTCTGTAAACTCCTTGGAATACACAGTTTTTGAAGAAATGCTTCTTGCCTTGTAGGTGTAAGAAAACTATTCTGCCACCAAGTACTGCCCATGTTCTTTTTCTGAACATAGGCAGAAATTATGATCCCAGCAGCAGTCATGTCAAAGCTTTGGTACTTTAGTAATATTTGCAATATCTAATTTCATAACATTAAGTTTTAAGTAGCATATGGAAAGGAAAGATGAAATAATGCAAAGAATTTATTGCTTCCTAATTTAAAAGGTGATGTTGAAGTCACAGCTGACAGATCCGGGATTAAAAGGTTATCTGCTGGTTACAAGAATGAAAAAAAGGGAGGAAGTGAGAGACAGTGCTCTAGACAATAAGGTTGAATGTGCATTTTACGGAGAAGAGCAACTTAAATAGAAGGTGCCAATTTAGATCTTACGACAGTCTGTCCCACTGTTACAGCTTCTATAAAAGCTGTACTATAAAAGTGTAATTATAAAAGTAAGAGCTGTTAGAATAGTTGGGGCCAGTGGGTTTGTTCTTCTAGTAAAATTTGTAGAAGCAATATTTTCCTCTCAGATTTAGCTTGTAGCCTCCCTCCTTCTGTTACTTTTAGCTGGTTTTGTTCTTTTTTTTACATTCATTCCTGTTCAGATCCTGCTGTGTGAGGATGGGGGAGAAGTTCTGTTCTAAGTTGAAGTTCACTTTTCTTGATCTACCAGCTGCTGCAACTCCTAACAAATAATTAAGTTATACTCATCAACACTGGCATTTGTTTTAATCTGGCACTCTTCAGATGGTGAACTATACTTCCATGTTTTATGAGAATGAAAATTATCCTAGTGCTAACGTGCTTTAGTGATTTGAAACTGCTCAGCTGTAAGAGCTTGTGTTACATCTGATCAGGATTCAATTGTCCAGTATTTCAGAAAAGGCTATTTTCAAAAGAAAATGGACAGGTTATTAGATACTAATGCACTCTAATGCAATTTTCCTTCAATCCAGATAAATGTTAAAAAGTAAAGGGAATTTGGATTAGGTAGACATAGTTATGTTTACAATAAGTCTCTTGATTTTTCCAGGAAAGTGGGGAGCAATTATACTGCATGAAAATTTGAATTGAAAATTCTATGTTTCCATTCCCCTGGACAGGCAGTACTTCAGCAGAAAGTCAGATTTCCACTCGTCAAATTAAAGCAGACTCTGCTTTGCTTCCATAGAGTAGAGAGTGTGGTTTTGCTACTTAATGTTGCCAGTTCCCAGGGTTTAGTCTGAATATTAATGTGATAGCATATTCAAATAAAATTTACAAGAGGGGATCCTTATTCCTTATCTTGGAAAGAAATCAAAATTTATTATTACATGAGAAGTAAGTACTTGCATAATAAAGGGCCTGATAAACTTTGTAGAATTTCAAGAATATCTTTTCCTAATTTGTGTTAAGACAGTTGCAGAAAGTGCTTTCTTAGTTCCCTTATTCATTAGGAGAAGATTGCAAGTACATGGGCACAGATCTTTGTTCCAACTGGTAATACAATATTCAGAAGTGATCTTGGTGGAGCCCTGGCAGTTGGCAGCATATATTTTCTATTAGACAGTCTTGGAACAAACCGAAAATAAATGCCATTGTTTCTATTGTGGGCTGCCCTCTCCAGACTTGCCATTTCAGTGATATGCCTGGTATGAAATCTGTCAACAGATGCTGGTAACACATGATGACGTCCATAGGATTACAATGGAGGTGATGCCTAATTATAACCATGGTTCGTAGAGTATTATGGTCTGCTGTAATCCAGGCTCCTTGGTGGTCGCAGATGTCCAAAAATACATGAAGAACGCTATAAGAAAGAAAGCTGAGCTGTAGTTTAGCACTGTCTCTCTGAATGTGAACAACAATTAAAATGACTCAGCTGAGGTAACATTTAGCCTGTGTCAACGCGGGATATCAAGAAAATGCAACCATTTGACCATTTTTGCATCAGATGCTCTTGGCAAAAGCTTAAATGTGGTTGGGCATTTCAAACAGCTGTGGGCCTGATATTTCTGGGTCAAGAGATTTTAGCCTGCTAGCAGTTGCTAACTTTCTCCCAAGAAAAATATTATCAAGAAAGCTTCTTCTCAAAACATTCTTAGCAAACAACTATCCTTTCTCAAAACAATCTTTCTCCAGGTGGTGTTTTGCTTTTCTGGTTCTCAAAACATTTTAGCTGTTTCTCTAGTTTAACCAATGAGATTAGAGAGGTGTCGTTCCTATTCACCAATCATGTTGAGTCTGTATCAGAACATCTTATAAAAAGATAGTAAGAATTAGACAATAAAGCTTTTTTTCTATGCTCTTTGCCTTCTAAAATGTTTAGAGTCTCTTATTCTTTTTTCATGTCCTACAACGATAGACAGCAACTTGAAAGAAAGCAAAAATTGTATTTTGGATGGACATGCTGTCTACAGTAGAAATTAATTAGAGAACCATGGCCTTTGGGTCTTTTGAATATATAGATGTGTACCATAAGATGGGAGACTTGTGAAATCTGCTCCTTGACCCACTACACTTCCACTGCCCATGTGTGCTACAGCAGCAGCTGAAAGATCTATGGCAGTGGCCCCTTGTTTCTTCAGAACTACACGGAAATAAAAAAGTATTGGAAATTAGAAAGCCTGGCTGGAGAGGGCGGGATTATTTTCTTCATTCTGCTCTGTAACCCTAGACAAGCTCAGCTCACCTCTAACCTCAGTTTTCTCACTGGTAGAAAGAGGACAGCTGTGATATTTGTAAGAACTGGTAGAAGTGATTTGTTCCATGGTCTGTCAGACTGGAGATCAGCTGTCTTTCAGTCCCTACCCTGCTGGACTGAAGTGGAAGTGGAAATCATACCATCTTATAATGGAAGACTTAAAACATAATTTCTCTTTTCTTCATAATAAATTAATTTTTAAGTTTTCAAGAAAAGTTCAACAGACTCCACAAACCTTTTCGTTTTCATCACCCTGTATCTCAATAGAACTAAAAGGACCATAAGGAAATGCTAAGTGTCCCTTAGCTTAGGAAACCAAGGACAGCAATGCTACTTGAAATGCACACACACTGTATTTTTGCAATGTTTTTGATCTGCCAACACTGCTTGGTGAGCCATGTGTGAAATAGCACTCTTGCCTATTTGGAACTTTTGCTATAAGTAATTATAAGAGTGAGTGTGCTTTTTTAAAACTTTGACATGACATGTGGTTTGTTAGATTTCCAAGGAACATTGTGAAACAAGTGTGGTCCCCTTTTGAGGACAGTTGTATGGTATTGTAAGGCATTAAACTGAGCTCACATATTTAACATGTGCCTTCTGCAGTCATTAAGACATGTCTGACACTATTGCCCTAATACACGCAAGGAAAGAACTGGGAGCAGGTTCCTTGCCTTACTGACATTGTTATAGATAAATGATCTTATTCTAGCTTGCTCTGCAGCCCTGGTACCACTGCTTGTTAATGCAGAAGGGTTTTAATGTAGATGTCAATGTAAGTGATGGCCATTTGGATGGGATTTTTATACTGGTATAAAATAAACAAGAAGATTTAAAATATTTATTTACCTTGATATTACCCTCTTTCTGAATGCAAATCTTGACGACAATGAAAGTTGTCCATGAGTGAGGACTTCGGAAAAGATTCTTAAGGAAAAATGCTGTCTTTTCAGTCTTCAGCAGTGCATATCAGATTACATTTCCAGTGTGACCTATAAGGATTTATCTGCATTACCTTCTTTGGCTGGTAATATAACTCCTGTTGTCCTTGCAAGCAAAAAACCCACCAAAAAAAACCAAACAAACATTTGGAAGTCACATGTATGGCGAATTATTTGGCAGGAGCCATCAGAACTATGGATTATGGACAATGTTCTTATTTTTATGTTTCTGTGGCTTTATTAAGTTCAGCAGATTTGAGAGGTTCATTGCAGCCTGAAAGAGAAATTGACCTTGTGTTCAGTCTGACTTCAGAGCCTATAAATAGAATTACAGTCAGTATCCTGGATTTACTCTGAAGTTTGCTTGGTCTTCTATGAATGGAATCTAAGTTGGTTTCTTATCAGAAACCTCTTCCTGTAAGAATTCTACTGGTGAGTGAGAAGACGTAGTGGAAAGAAACAACTTCATTCTTCACTGGGCAAGAAAAATAAGCACAGATGAATGAATGAAAATTAAATATAAGGCAGAAAAGGGTTGGCAGGAGAGGCTGGATGCCACCAGCAAAATTAAGTATTACAGAACCACTTCTCATGGTATTACAGGCTCCAGATTGAAATAATTGTTGTGGAGAATATAAAAATATCTGCCATGTGTAGAGGACATTCCAACCTAGGTCTTCCTCTTTTACTGAGGGTATCTGAAAATAAAATTGGTTCGGGGTTTGTTTGTTTGTTTTAAACCATGTAAAATTCTTTCCTTGAATAATGAGCCTTGGGGTTAGGCTCACATGTCAGACACAGAAACCACCGCTAGAGGGTTTTTACTGAGGTGGCACTTTTTACCCACTTGGAATACCAGTGAGACTGTTGAGAAGGCACGGATTCCCCTCTGCAACATGAGCAGGGTCTGGACATGAATGTAGGTGTGAGGGAAGCAAAAAGTCCTCTCTTTTCGAAGAGAGTATGAACCTTCTCATTACTTATTCCTAGTACTAACCTGTTAACAGTTGCATATTTCTTATAAAGAGTTGAGTAGCTATAGAGCTACTTCCAGGATGGGATTGAATATGCCAGGAAGAAAATCATCCCGAGTCAAAAGCAGAATAATAATGGAAAAACCATGCGCCATGGTAGCATATGCTATTTCATATGCTGAGTCCTACACTGCAGTTGTCTCCCTCCCTTACCTTTTATGCAAATAATTAAGATTATGTAGAGCAAGATTGAATTCTGTTGGCTGAAATGCAGGATTTTCTATTAGTATTAATAGTTAAAAAGTGCCAACAATTTCACCTTATTTAGACTTTTTTTTCCTAGCGTTCAGCAAGTATTTGGCTGTCTTGTATAGAACAGCAATATCTCGCCAAATGATACATGTTACTGTAGATGCAGAGTGCACCTTGTGAAACGTAAGTTTCAGCATTCCAAGGCCAAATGCTCCTCCTTCGGGTGCATCAGGAATTTTCTTTTCAAACAGTGGATGCCAGAAGCTCTAGCATTAAGAACACACAAAGAACATCTCTCGTTTTCTTTTAAATCCTGTGTGTGTTCTCAGTGGGAGATGGCTCCACAGAAGGTCTGCCTGAGAACTTGGTAGTCAATAGACAAACATAATTCTTTTTCTGCAACAGCATGTCTTGATTTCTCAGCAAGAAAGATATACTGTAACTGTCCCAAGTATTAGACACTGATGCAATGGAAGGCCATGGAGCGGCAATTTCTCTCATCCTGTGAAGAGTTGCCATGAGAGCTGAAGGAGTCTCTGTAGAAATAGGGGATGTGTTTATGGCTTGTTCTGTACAGTTTGCCTCTTAGAGATTAGTGCTTTTTAAAATAGTAACGTGTTAAATTCCTGTTGCTGATGTTACTTGCATGGAATGGTGCTTGAGAGGAGCATGCTGAAAGGATAGTGGAACATTCATATTTTGTCTTGGAAGCTGTCAGTAAGGTGTGCAGCCCTGAATACTGTGGTATTGGTATATAAAGGAAAAATCTAAGAGAACTATTATGAAATTCACTTTACTAGAAATCATTATGTAGGTACTTTGTTTTAATGGGAAGGTTTTCTTTATCAGTACTAAGTGAGAGAAATCAATATATTACTCAATATTATGTTTTCTATTTAAACTCAAATGAACCTCTCAGTGTTGACCCATTCCAGGCTCTGTAAGCTTTTACATGTTGTCAAATCGATAATTCCCACAGTCTCAGTTTAGCTGTTAATTGCCATTGACCCCCAAATATCTGCCAGAAACAGATGATGAAAAGAAATAAGAACCATTTTATAAAGGGAAGCAAAGGCTACCTGCTTCCTTCACTCATAGATACACATCACAGCCTCCCCTGAAATTCGTATAGTAAAATGCCTGTCTGTAGGTACGCAGATCCAATTAGTAAGACAATAAGGATTGGAAGAAAGTATGGTTCTAAGTGGGTTTCCATAAGCTGCAACCAATGTGCTTAAGAGCTAGAGAAAAGCTGTGTGTTAAGCAGTGGACTTTGCATTAATCTCTTGGGGGTGGGATGTCTGCATCTTGCCTGAATGTCTGTTTGGATCACTGGAGAGCTGAAGGTGGCATGGAAGGTGTTTGCTTGGAAGACCTCTGAGGGTTTTCAGCCCTGAGACCGCAGTAAAAATGAATCCATGCTTATACAATTTCTAGCCCTGTGCAAACAAAAGCAGGGCTGGGGTAAATTCTGTAAAGTAATGAATATCAGTAAGAAAATACTGACTCCATCATCAATTTCCAAATTAAACTAAAACAGCTTTTCAAAATGAATTTTGACTGCTTTTGGCCAATGGGGCCAGGTCAAAAGCTTTCATTAAAACCCTTCTGTCCTCTCACAAGACAGGAAACATCATTATGATGGAAAAATCAGATGCCAACAAATGCTTCACATGAATTGATCACTGTTGCATAAATTCTGATCTATGTAATGACTTTTAATTTAAGTGCAATTTCTGAATTGCACTGTACAGTTCTACTGATTAATTTCAAAAAGACTGACCATTAATATTTTCTTTAGTTGCAAATGGTGATTAATATGTAGATATTAATAGTATTTTAGAAATTGTACTGCAGACCCTGCTTACAGAAGAATGCATTGGGTTTGCAGCTGGAATGCAGGTAGATGTGATGCAGGAAGAAACATGTCAATGAAATAGAATTAGATGGGAATTTGTGCTACTTTGCTTTGTCCCAAGTAAAAAAAAAAGTCCCTCCTGTGTGTTATTTTATATCCTTACAAATAAACAAATATAAAAGTGCTTACACAGTTGGCAAAGTTGAGTTAGTTTCAATGGCTTTACTGCCAAGCATAATTTCTTCTGAGCCATAATTGTTGGGATAAACAATGTGTAGCTGATGTGGTATTCCTCCACTGTGAGCACTGAGAAGTTGCTGACTGAGTGAATATCTCCTTTATGGCCATGCATTCTTTACTGTCAGCTGATACCAGAAGGAGAGTGTATTCACACTGAGCACTCAATTTCTTCCTTAATTAAATTTCATTCCTCGTAGTTTGGGATAATTTTCCCATCTTCAGTGTTTGGGGAACGCCATTTCGTGAAATGCTGTGATAGGAGTGTGTGATGTTTGTTCTTAGATCACTGGATTTGTTGGTTTGAAATATGCCTCAGGCTGAGAGATTTGATGCATAAATGTTATCATAACTATACAGGTCCTATACAATGCTCTATTTCTACATGACAAAATGTGGCATGTATTTAAAGATAGAAGGTTCCTCTTTTCACATCATTTAACCAGCAAACGCAGTGTTGTGGTCACCCTCTGTGCCTGTTTCTGTACAGAACCTGTAGTAGCTTGTCCTGCTGGCAATACAAGGAACACTTCAGTACAGATCAAGGCAGTGTGGTCTCAGTAATCCTCAAACTACTGGTGTGAAAGACTTACAGGGCAGGTGTTACTGCTCTGCAGGAGGAGACAGAGGCAGAAGGCTTTGAAAAGCAATGATCTCCTCTTGTGAAAGTGTCTCCTACTTGAAATGGTAGCTTGTAGAAATACACTTCATACTTTTGAAGGCCTGTCCAGAGTGAAGCAGAAGGTGACAACTGTCTGGCTGATTTTTAGTTAGTTTCTATAATTGGACCTAAAATTTCTGAGTGTGCACAGAGGGGAGAAAATAAATCTTAAATTTATGTCCTAAGTGCAAGAAGGGGTGCTGCTGCTCCTGTGTCTGGTCCTGGTTTTACCAACTTTTGAGTTATAAGGACACATTGCTTTGTCCATGTCTTCGTCTCCAAAACAGTGGCTGTAATACCTACGTGCTGGCTTTGCAGATGGCAGTGATAAGTGTTTACTGTACTTGATATGAGCAAGATTTTCCATTTACTTCAGGAGCTTCCTCCCAGCTGCTCTTAACTGCCAAAAATCCTTCAACTTGAAATCTGATGTTTGTTTTTATTTCTCTTCAAAAAACTTGTAAATTAAAGAAGTCCAGCCATCTATTACTTCGATAACTTGCAGAACCCAATTTAGAGCAGACAGATTCTAATCTTAACTGTCTGAAAAGCCTTGCTCACCTCCACTACCATAGCAGGAGTCTCTGGAAAGTGACTACCCCAGGCTAAAATTAGCATCCATGATTATTCCTTAAGCATCTAAGGAAACACTCATATTTTTTATAGGTGTTGAACACCCAGGCATTTCCACTGACGTCAGGAGGAACTTCTGTCTATTTTGCACCTTTGAAAATCAGCTTGCTATTTTGGCAGTCATAGAAAGGCTTGACTATCTAGCAT
>WAAE01023879.1:0-89661 GCA_013400495.1 Nicator chloris
AAAAAAAAAAAAAAGGTGATAAATCAGTGACAGCTTTCAAACTATGGATGATGTCTATTAAAAAAAAAAAAAAACTAAACAAAAAACCTGTAGTGCTCCACTTCTTGGAAAGATGAAGAGCCTTCATCCTCATTTATGTTGCAGATCAGTCCCAATTTAAGCAGCTGGTAACTAGCAACTGTTTTTTTCCTCTGTGACCTCGACAACATAGAGGCAAAACCTTTGGGGAGCTTCCAAGATGAGTTCCACACCAAGGAGAGAAGGGGATGATTCTCCACCCCCCCCTCCACACTCTTCTGTTCAAACAGCCCTAGCATTAAGGACAAAAGCAAGGGGACACAGAAGTCCTTCAGTAACCTGCTTCAACCCAGGGAAAATAAGGATCAGTAAAAGGAATCCTGGGAGACATACCTGGGGGAAAAATTGATTGGATCCATTCATCCTAATGGACCATGTAAAAATTGATCACAGCAACAATACACAGTGATAATTGTGATCACAAGTTGGCAGCAGCCATTGCATTTCAGGAATTTTCTTCACAATCTTTTTCAGACACTCTCTAAATTGATTTTTCCTGGCACATCCTCAAACGTTCTATTTAAAAGCATACCAGCTGTTCAAAAAAATATAAAAGTATTTTATCTGGGCCAAGCAAAAGTACACCCATACCAATAACTTGTCTGAGATGGTGGTCAGCAGGTAGAAGATGAAGGCAGAGCCCCAGAGAAGGACTGCCACTGCTGATCTAATCCAACTAACGCGATTGAGCAGGCAGGGCTCTGTCTCATTGGGTGAAATGCCTGAAGCACAACAGGCAAGATGTGTTTCATCCTCAAATTCCAGGAAAGCATTGTGCAAATGCTCTGCGTGGGAAGGCTGTCTTTGCATGGCTCATGTGACCAAGTACAGTTAAAATGTCCCAAATCTCTTCCTGGTGTAACTGCATCGTTACATGGTTAATCTGGTTTACAAACCTAATGATCTCTCATCAAGAAATGCTCAATGGGGCAATAGCAAGAAAGAGAATGGGAGAAGAGTTCACTCCTGAAACTAAAGCAATGCTTTTTGCAACCAAATCTTTGCAAATCTAAAGCAACATTAAGGAGCCAAACAGCATAAAGGGCATAGCTTCCAGTGCCTTGCAAGATGGCATTTCAAGGTAGCAGAGAGGTTTTATACCCTCAACCTTTTCGTTAACCTGATAGATTATCTATCTTGAGATGATGTTCCAAAATACTGCTTCAATACCTGTGAGTAACCATGCCACTGATAAAAAAACCACCTTTTTGGGGATGAAGAAAAAATTAAATCCATATAACACCTCTGTTTCATATAATACCCCCATGGCAAATATTCAGAAATAGGCAGTTAGGTTAAGTGTCCTGTCTATTCCTTCTCAAAAAAAAGCTATATAGTCAGTTGCAAACTACTAATATCATAATTTCTCACAAACTATCATATAAATCTTCTCGGTCAATGCTCTCAATTGAAAAAGGTGTTGAAAGCACAGTTAAACACTGCTAATAGATTCAAGACTTCCTTGACTTTTGCTCATCTTGGAGTTTTTGCCACAGAATAGTCAGGATTTGTCTATTAGCTTCTTCTTGAATCTGGATGAGATGTTGGCACTTGACAAACAAAATGAGAATGACACGAACAATTAAACAAAACAGAAGTATCTCTTCCAAAAAGCTTTTCAAATATAATCCACCTCAAAATTGCTGAGTGGAAAGGCAACAATGTAGTTCATTCATACACTCGTCCAAAGCTAAACACGGAGAATAGAACTGAGGGGGTTTGGGGAGGTTTGGTTTGGCTGTTGGGTTTTGCCCAATTTGGCACTTGACTGCCTATTCCTCCTCTGTCAGTCGGATGTGGGAATTACAATGACAAATGAAGAAAACAGGCAGTCCTCTTACTTCTGCAAGTCCTGCTGCAGAAAGAGACAAAAATGATGCACCGATGAACTGCAGGTTCTAAGGTTCTTACGGCTGTTAGGTAACAACAAAAAATCAAAGGAATCCAAGTTTACCCAGTTCTTCAACTGTGACAGCTGTCTGGCAATGCTGCATCACCTGACACAGGATTTTGTCCCAAATATATCAGTGAAAGGTGAAGCTCCATGGTACCCAAGAGAGCAGTTGCACCTAAAGGGCATATGAAAGCTACAAGCCTGTAAGTAAACCAAAGCACAAATTATGCTTCTCTCTCTCTGGTATGTTATCTCAAACACACAGTAAACAAACACTAGCACATCTTGAAACCTCTAACCCCATGCCAAATGCAATCACAAAGGCCTGTAAGACATGGGTTTATGAACTGGCCAAGTGCAAAATGAAGTCTAACTATAATTTCACATCAGGCTAACATCTGCACATCTATTGGGCATGTTGATGGTAAACACAAGCTTAGCATAGATACCGATGATATCCTTTATTCCCACTAAATTAACAAAGATCCCTGATGCGGTTGAATAGTAGACTCACCAGACAAGTATAATAGATATGCTGCAGGGGTAAGATGAAGGACTCTAATTATCCTAATTTGGTCAAGTTTATTTGAATATCTTGCCTTCAGAGAGTAAAGGAGCCTAAGGAAGTTTGGTCCCAAATCCCACATCCAAATTCTTTAGATTTATTTAAAAATCTAGTTCATGAACCTTGGAGTAATTCTCCTGAACGTCTTTTGAGGCACCTGTCTGAGTGTCTGAGGGCTTAGTACCTGGCCACTTTGTGGCTGTTCAGCATACCTGAGCAAAAATGGCTGCCCAAATAAGGGAAATGTGGAGGACGCAGTCAACAGTGATTCACTAGGTTAATATTCTCTGTATTGTTCCCTGAGCCCTCACAGAAGCGGGTGGAGAATTGGGGAACTAATAGGCATAAGGTCAATGAGCTGTTCTATGAGCAACACCACTGATGTAGCTGAGCCTCCTGCAGATGTATGCCCCACACTCCCCACTTAAAACAGCTTTCCTTGGCAGCCCCAGAACCCCTCTCTTCCCTCCCCAGTGCTCATCTGTTAGCCTGCACAAGCAGCAGGGCATGTTCCATCCAATTTGGAGCTGCACAAACTGACTGATCTCAGGCTGGGTAAGAGATTGATCACTAAAGCTCGTCCTTCACTTTTATGGGAGGAAATAGAACATTCCAGTAGGAATAAGGCATTAATAGGAATTCCTCTTTTCCAACTATCTATTGAAATTGATTAAAACTATAGACACCTACAATCTCTTTGTCTATTGCCCCAAGACTTTATCCCCTATCTGATTCAACCAAGGAATCAAAAATTTGTATGGAAGTAATAGAGATATGCCTTTTGTCATAAAGTCTTGATTCCTAGGAACCAGGCATTATGCATGCTGAAGAATTACTGTGGAATGGACAAACTAATCTCTTCATAAAAACAAAGTCTAAGGGCCATTCAAAGAAGCCCATTTTCCTGTTCTTAAAGCTAATTTGTTTAGTTGCCCTAGAGGTAGGGTTAGTTACTTGCCATCAATAAAAATTATCATAAATACTTTTCATTTTTAAGTTTCTGAGTTAATTCAGTGCCATCTGAGCCACCCCCACAGAGAACATGGATTCTGGCAACAAAAGTTTCTTGTTGCCAGCTCCCTGCCAAGTGTTAGAGAAAAAAAGTGCTTTTTCTTCTGACTGAGCATCATGCACAGCACTTTCCAGATGGCAAGGGAAAAAATGGAGAAGACCTAGTCAGCAAGGATTTAACTGAGGAAGGTGTTTTGCACCCACAAATTTGACAGGATCCAACAGGAACTGCACCATCCATCAGAAATGCCACAGATCAAGTTTCTTTAAAAGAAAACTGTGAAATTCTTGCTAGAATGTCAGCTATAGAAAGTATAAAAATGGAGGTGACAAACCAGAATTCTAGCAGTCTATCAATCAGCAGCTGAAAGATACTTTAAGGTTTCAATTTATTACCTTCTGGTGTTGGGTTGTTTGTGGTTTTTTTGCTTTCTATACAGTATCCAGCACAATGAAATATGGAATGCTATTCAGTGTTTCTAGGTGCTACTGTACTACATACAGCATATGCATCATCAGAGAAGGGCACAGAATGGCTGCAAGCTAAGATCATCAAAGTTTATAGCCATCTGCAATAGAATAAGAGGTTCTTCAGTTTGTCAGATGAAGCGCATTTGTGTTACGCCCTTCACTCTTCGCGGCAAAAAATGTTTCCTGGCAATGTTGTTACAATGGCAAATCTTGACTTCATTCTGTCCTTGGCGCCCATAAACTAAGGCAGAATCTCTGAAGCCTGAAACATGCTTAGCCTGTTTTCAAGCACCTATTCCATCACAGTTTGGATGCTTTATCTATCCATTTTACCTGCTGCTTGGCTTGTCTTAATAAGCAGTAATGCAGTGTTGACGAGATGATTTCCACAAATCCAAAGAGGTTTCATTAAATGTCAGCAATGAAATGCAGAACCAACCTTAAGAAATGTCAACACAAGGATAGTTTTGAGTCTTAGATGTAGAACACAGCTCAGAGGATAAAAAGGCCTTTATATTTTCATTGCAGCTATTGAATTTTGTGGCTTGATTCACAACACAGGATTAAGTCACTTGAACAGCTGGCAAAGTTACTGCAACTCCAGCATCTGAGCAGTACTGGGGTGTGAGGCTGTGCCTATCTTCTCTGTATCTCCTGAAATGCTCCTGAGAAGTGGAACATATAGCTACATCCATCTATGCAGGAATAACTTTTCATTAGTCAATATTATATTGTCTTTCACAGTGCCACGAGGTGACAAAACTGGAAGAGAGAACAGTGCCTAGTACTGTTAATAGTAAAAGCGTCAAGATGCAAAAATCCAATCAGCCTGTTATATTACATAACTCAATTATAAGATTAATTCAGTGACACAGCTAGGAAACACAAGACAGTAAAATGCAATAGATTATTTATCCCAGAGTTTGTCAGGGTGCTCACTAAAATCATGAAGGTGAAAATAAATGTTACTGATGGATTTAAGAAAGAAAGGAATCATTCTATGCATGAGATCTGCTGGGAGAATTTAGGCTTCTTATTCAAGAGTGTAAAGCAATCCACCCCCAAAAAGTTTGGAAAGGGCCGTTCCTCCTGTCCATGGTCACGAACAATTGAGTTGCACATTCTTCCCCTTACACCCAGCAACACTTGAGTCAACATTCCCTGCACATTCAGTGATCAGAGAGGAGAGAACACAGGTCATAGCACTGGCAAAGTTAACTACAGCAGAGTGTGGAAGATTGAACCAGTGGGACTTTATTTGTCTCTGAACCACAGCACCTTAAATTTATCTACAGGCAGGATATCAGGAGTGAAATCTTAATGATCTGCACTGACGTGGCAGAATTCACATTGCTAGGGAAAACAAACAGCAGGGCAGGGACCCTTGAGGCATAATGGGAATTCTCAATAACAGCAAATCCACTCTCATCCAAAGGAATATTTCTGTGTTATGCGGAGCTCTCAGCTTCCCCAGCAGCAGCTGGCCATTTAATTGGGGACCTCAGGAGACAAGAACGTTGCACATTGTGTAACTGTTGAAATTTCATTATACCATTAGACCTGATGACAGAATTCACAATTTAATATAGGGCTAGGACACCAATGCAAACTTTCTGTTATGAGCAGAGCTAAAATCAGACTGGAACTTTTCCCAGAGTACGGGATGAACAAGAGGAGCCTGAAGCTGAGTTGTCACCGCCTTCAAATACAGATGACTTAATTAAAACAAAAAAGAAGGTATCTGATTTGACTTCTTTCCCCCCCTTACCCCAAAGTCAGCACATTGGAAAGCGAACATAATTTATCTTACTGAAGAAGTACACGTCCAGGTGAATCCAAGGGAGGAGCTGGAGAGGCTTGGTAATGAACACTTCTTTGCGTAAGTTGGGAGCCTTGTTCCTCCTTCTGTTCTGACTGCTCTCTGCCATGTTAGGATTAAAGAGAAGCCTTCAGCGGGGTGTAAACAGCATTTATTCCCTCACTGTGGTTCCTCTGTGCTGCCACAGCAGTGCAAGTCCCTTTACTGTTGGTCAGTACCAGAAAACCAGCAGCAGAAGCATACCAATCCCAGCAAGGGTACAGCCACACCAGTATCGGGGCATCTCGCACACGCAGAACTTAATTCCACTCCCTCAAACAGAATAAGATATCCCTGGGGAAGCACTTTCATCTCTGGACAGATCTGTCCACCATGTGTATACAATCCATGCCACAGAGGGTGACCTCAAAGCCCTCTTCAAAACCAGCTTCATGACCATACAAGCAGCAAAGCAGCACCCAGAGGTGCTGACACCGCTGAAACACGCAGACCTGAGCATGCCTGGACACATGGAGGAGGTTAGCGGACCGCCAAACGTGTCTGACAGGCTGTCCACAAACCAGTCCTGTGGACACAAGATGAGCAGGAGACACGTGCTGCTAGGGTTAAGATGGTGTGCAGGCAAACAGAGACAAAACTGCAAAAATCAATTAGGATTAAGCAATGCATACATCATGGATCAGTGCCATATACTTTAAGTGATTTGCAAACAACCTTGAACAACACCACCTCACGAGAAATACCATTACCCAACACAGAGAACCTATTTATTTGGAGCACCCAAAATCACCAAAGTCCCCCTTTGAGCCACCAGTCATGCCTAAGAGATTCCCACTGGCCCCAAGCAGAGCAAAAGACTCCACTCCATTACAAAAGATCCTTTTCCTTTTCTTCTTAACATTCTACACCTGGATCTAGCACAAGCCAGTTTTGTAATAAACAAGTTAATGTGCCAGTGCAAAGTACACCAACTTTTCACATAAAAAAACCCCAAACCAAACATGCTTCTATTTGTACAGTAGAGAGTTGCCATATGAGCTGACAGTTAAGACAAAACCACTGAGCAAGTTAATGATTTTTTATCCCTTCTGTGAAGCATCTACAAGATGAAATCCCATCTGAATCTTGGTTTCACAGCCTTGCCTTATTTAAACAATTCATCTCCTTTTGTCTCTCATTTGTACTGCACTTTGTGCGTCATTCTGGGTTGTTTCGCTGCATATTGCACAATTACAAGTATTCAAGCACACAGGAGGCAAGAACAGCTTAGCTTGTTTCGGTTGCCTTACAATCAATACCTTTGCCTCAGGCACCAAAGAACGTATGAGAAAATGAGTTTTCTGTTTTTATAAACTTTGTCTATCTTCAAGCACACTTTGATCCATTCTTCTACAGAAATGAATAGGGTGGGGCCATTACAGAACAAGTAGAGGCAACAACATTCTCTTAGACTGAATCTTAACAGAGGTGACCACACCAAAGGCCACCCCTCTTAATGATCGTGCTTTAATTCTCCAATTCATTTGGAATCTTTATTCTCCCTTCCTGAACTGAACAAATGCAAGCTTTGTGATATCTGTTCCTTTTTGTTTCATGGCACCAATGGCTTTTTTAGCTTTGATCTGATCTAGTATGCAATGTTGTGAAGGTACTGTCTGCCAAAATAGGAAAAACTATGCAGTTTGTGATTGCTGGAAGTGAAAGTTATTTGTGGGGGTGTTTTTTGATAACATGGTAATTCAGGCCATATCCTTACCCAAAACAACTGAGAGAGAAACAGCATATTACAAAGCTGAAAAGCTTTGCTAGAGAACAGTTTCACCACAAAAGACTGTGGTTTACATAAATGAGGATTTACAAGCCTGAGGAAGAATTGCAGACATTTTAAAAGTAACACAACATTTTTTGTGCAGTTCAGCTCCCTTTCAATCCACCCCAAAAGGCAGTTACATCTTCGCTGTGCCAACCCTTTTGAAAACCCAGCATTTTTATCAACTCTGCAGATTTGAAAAGAACTCCCTTAAAAAAAAAAAAATCAAAGCTTATTTTGATCACCTTTTAGCTGAGATAAGAAGAGTTTGCCAGAATATGTACAAAGAGAAGAACATCAAGGAAAACCATAAAGAAATGGTATAGAGTTCTCTTACACCACAAGACATTTCACATACAGATCCCAGTCTTCAGCCTAGGTCTAAACATCAACAGGGAGGGCTCCCATCTCATGAGCCTTCTCCAGCAAAAGGAAGTTTAAATTCTAAAAGATGGCAATATCATTATTCAGTTACTGTTGGCTCAGAGAAAGGCATCTAGTTCAATCTGTGCAAGCACAGCTGAGAGCACTGCTGCCCTTATTCCCTCACTGAGACCTTTCCTACAGTTCATTTTGAGCTTGATCTTTCTCCCACTGTTGTGAAAAATCTCACTCTGATGTCAGGAGGGGTTGGCATGTAGAGAAATCTAATGAACTGTGGGTGATTGCTCTATCTTTTGTGCTTTGCTAGCTGTTTAATAGGCATGTTTTGCTCTCTTGCCAGTTTCCAATTTCAATAGGGTATTCTGCAGTTTTTAACCGAAAACCAAATTCCTGGTTTTGGTTGTATTTTGTGAAATGCCCAAAGGCTTTCCCACACAAGAATCCTATAAAAATGCATTTGTGTTTTATTATTTTTAATAATGATGTGCTTGATCAAGAGTAGTCTACATATGTCCTTGGCTAACTTGAACTACCCAATTTGGATGGTTTTTACCCGTTTTTTTACAATGTCAGGAGGTGGTAGTCTCTCCACTGCTAAATTTGTACCTGATTATTCCTGGCTACATAGTGTGGACAAGAAGCACCACTGTAATTGTCCGTGTATCATCAGTGTGGAAATAATTATAATACTTAATTCTATTCCAATATCTTAATTCAAGTGAACATGAAGCTACCATTCCAAGGATGGAAGGCATAATCATAAACTCATTACTGCCCAACATGCAGTCACACTTAACTACCTACATGCTCACAAACAAAATTATATTAAAGAAGACCCAACCATTGAAAGCAAGTCTTGGGTTAAAAGGAGCTAACAGAACTAGTAGGGTATTTGTTGATGAAGTTATCCTTTATTTCAAATATATCTGTTAATTATAGTTATCAAAGACTCATGCAAATACAAGCACGTGCCTGAAAGCTGTTCACTGACTCAGAAGTATAAGAAGCACTAGGAATAGGTGAGTTTGAGCCTTTACCACAAGGGGATGCAAGGTAATGTATGTCTAATAATTTTGGTGGGAAACAAAAAATTTCAAATCAAGTCCAGAATGCTGACTTTGGCTGAACAATGACTTGTGAGATCACATTACCCCTTTTTATCTTTTCTTCCTAAGAGTATATGGATAACCGCCAAGTATTTTTAAAAGGCTTAATGAAATTTAGCATAAATGACAATTTCTCAGAAAATTTCCATCAGAACAGCCTCACTTGTTATTTGCCATTATTTTTAAAAAGAAGGGGGGGAAAAAAAGATGGTGTGACCCAGCAGGGAATGCAAAGAGCAACAGTTTAAGCAGAACCTTCATTAGTGGCCTGTAGTCTGACAATTGGTAGGGTAAGTTGATGAGGTGGGCAGGTTTGCGGTGGTTTTAGGAGTGTTTTGCCAAAAGAAGATGACTTTGTAGTTACCATCTCATCTGTAACTGTAGTTATCTGTAATTTTGGTCAGTGAACACTTCCAGCTAGGAAACACAGTCCCTCCCTCTGACTGAGCTATTGGAGCCATAACAGCACCTACACCACAGGACAGGTACTTCTCCTTGGCCGTGGGATAACAGCAAATATGTATGGGGTAGGATCCATCTCAGATCCCTTTGGACAGCTACACTTCCAGAGTGTGACCTATTTAAAAGTTTGCTCAACATGAAATTAATGTCATGTAGAAATGAGTCTTTCTGCACAGTGACTATAAGGGATGCCAGAGGGACATGCTGTTGTGGCTTAGGAATGATACTCCCCAGTTTAGTGCTCCCACTGAGACTCTCCATGGCAAGTGTCATCCATATACTCCCTCTTTCCCCTCTGCCTGCTGCTAGGGTGGCATGGAGAGGAGAACTGGAGGCACAAAAGGTAGAGCTTATGGGTTAAGATAACAACAATTCACTGGAAACAGCAGTGACATGGGAAAATGAGCAGTAACAGCAAAAATATTAATGACAGAGGGTAAAAGAAATGACCAATTCACACAGAAACTCCCCCAAAATTAGACAATACACAACCGCTTCCTCCACCACACTATGGTGACTCGGAAAGGACACCTTCCCCTACCCCTGGAAAATTATGTGAGGTGGTACAGGATAACCTTTGGGTCCCAGCCATGCACCTCCTGGCTACAGCAAAAATTAACCCTGTCCTGGCTGGAACTAGGACACATACAGAGGTGAGGTTGTCTACATCAGAAGATCAGAAATTTAGTCAGTTGAATTCCACACAGATGAATGTGCTACAACTTCCTCATGTCATTTCAGAACCTGAGAAATTGCAATCTCCTTACCAGCAACATAACATTTTGAACTGTCATTTCCTGGATCTTTTTTGTTTCTTGAGAACTGAATACTTCTTTTTTTGCCCAGCTCAGAATAATGTAAATTTTCATAAGAAGAAACCATCCTTACTTTTGCTAAGCCCTACTTGTAAAGGATTGTTAGCCCAACTATGCCTTAAAGGCTTCATCTTATCAAATCAGTACAAATTTCTATTTGCTGTAAATGAAGAAATATTTCTTCCAGGTAGCAGTGATATTTGGAACATGATCTAAATGTCTATACTTCCCAAAATCCCACTGCACTAGGAAGTAAAACACCTGATGACAGGTTATCACATATTGACATACAGACAGGGCCAAAGGTGTGGATTTAGCTACTTGGTTCTATGTTTAACACTATTCAGTATCAGACACAGTGCCCAGCCCATTCTCTTCAGAGATGTCATTACCTTCACTCAGGTTGCATTCAGATACTGGATTGAAAGAATTGGCAATGCCCTAACACAGCCAGGTGATGAGGACAGAATGCTAAATTCATAGCATGAGCTTGGTACAATGTTCAGTGGACTTGGAGCTGAAAGTTACTGAACCGACTGAATTACAGACAAACACAATCATCCTGCTAAGACTGCCCAAAGACATGTCCATCTAGTAACACTTGTTGTGTTCACATTCACCATTGCCAACACTGGCTGCTCTGAGGGCTCCAGAGTGTGTGTAGAAATGCATCACGAGCAAATGTTAGCTTACTCTGCTTTACCTGCCCCAAATATCATGGTACAAATTCACTCATGACATAATGGTTTTGTTTACACAGCAGTAAAGGTAACTAAAATTACCAGATTCAGGACAAGAATATAGATCCAAAAAGGACCAAAATGCTTAAGTTCCACCCACATTCAAGTGGATCCATAACCCCCAATTCAGCTGCTACCTCTATTGTATTGTACAGGCACCTCCATATAGGAGCTTTCAGTTTTCAGGATAACTAAAGCTCTGCTTTTCCATGTGCCACAAAGCACTCCACCTCAACAGCACTGAGTATCTCCCATCTACCTAAGCAAAATCCAAAAATTGGTCATTCTTGTGTTCCTTGGTCCTCACTGCTTTGATCCATCAAGGGTCTGCAGATCATCCCTACACACCAGGCACAACGTAACACACAGCAGCAGCTACTGTTTTCTTTCTAGATACAGCCACCCTATCATTCTTAGTTCAATTGTCAGAACACTCTGCTAGCATGGAAGAAACTTGCCTGCCACCACCATGCCCTAGAGAGTTCAAATGCACATTAAGCATCTGCTTGGAAAGCCCCCCAGCCTCTGAATTATTCTTGCTATTCTGAAGTATTCGTGCTATTCTCCTTTTTTTCCTCACTGGAGTTGTTTCACTTGGAAGGGAAAGTCCTTGCTTTTCTCTTAACAGGGAGAAGAAAATTTTGAACTCGAGTTCCTACTTTATGCACAGCAAAGGCGTTTTGATTGAAATGGCCCTTGGAGAGAGAAGTCACTGTGCTTCTTGGAAGCACTGTCTTATTTTTGGTTTCTAGCCTAGTTCACTTTCAGTTCTCTTTCATCCCACAGCAGGGTCAGTATCTGCACTGCAGAGAGCAGATATACACATTATTTAGGAAACTCTCTGGGAGGTGAGTTTGAGTTCCCTCAGGCAATGGCAATAACTGAGAGAGATTTCCCACAACCTGGGGGAGTGCTTTAATCACTAGGCTCCTGTTCAAAAGGCCACCCCCACCTACTCTTCTGCCATGTTTTAGAAGAAGAGAAAGACAAGCTCTGTTTTTGGAATAAAGGGTGTAACAGGTAGCTACGTGCTGGTGAAGATCCCACAGTATCCTCAGCATTTCCTAATAGAAAGCTGAGCACTTGATCCTGATGCACCTCGCTCTTCCCACATACCTGTATGGGGCCAAGGCACTTAAGAGAGGTGTCTGCTTACCTTGGGCCAGCCACATAAAAGCTCAGCAATATAACACTCAGTGTTGCAGCATCAAAGCCCCACTTTGGATCGAGCCTGAGGCTGCTACCAGAGGTAATTTATAATGCCAGGATTTAAAACCGTATGTGATGCTCATTACTGTAACAACTGACTCTAGCCTAACAAAAGCAGCAATGCCACAATAGTTATTGTTAAGCAATTTAATTGATCCAGACATTTATGCAGAGCCATTTACCTGTCGGGGCTCTAGGCAGAGGCTAGGCTACCCTTCTTTTCATTCCCACATTAGATGACTTATAATTTCTTAACTCAACCTGAAGGGATGTCCTCAGGTTTCAGGGCCTTCAGCAACTGTTCTGGTTGCTCACCTCCAAAACTGACTCTGCATGTATATTGGTATATTGTGCTAGTCACCACAAATGACACCCTTTATTTTTGGCTGCAGACACTTTACCTTAATTGTGTATGCAAGTCACTGGTCTGTGAGGTTCACCTTACTTCACCTCCAAAGACTTAGTGAGGTAATACTGCACAGTGAACTGTGAAGATTTTTGTAAGGTACTGAGAAACAGTACAGTCTTCTGCCTTCTTGTTTCTTGTAGATCTTAAGGATCTGTGGGCAAAACCAGTGAATTCACAAGACTAATAGGGACCACTAACAATAATCACCGCTGAAGTTATTTAAATTGCATTTTCCTTAGGGGAAATAGATGCCAAACAGTAGACTGGTCTATGGGCCAGGTAGGAAAACCTCTTGACCTTCTCAAATAAACCCAAATAAAATTTAGTTTTTATAAAACAATTGAAATCCCTAAATTTGCTTCCTAATATAGTCCCCCAAACTCATTACCTGTAACCTCCATTAGAGTCAACATGGAGAGCAGGCACACAGCATCAGGAAAGATTGCTGCATTTCCAGGTAGAAATCTGGCTGAGAAAGAGGTCTTAGCATGCCTAACACTGATTTTACCAACACTCATTCCTGCTGTACATAAAGGGGAATAGCCACTGAATGCATTACTCCTGTGAGCTAACTAGATGAATTGATGAATTTTCAACATGTGGGTACAAATTATAAGCTAGTGACTTCAGAAGAGCTTTCCTGGGTGCGACAAGAGTCTCGATTGCTTGACCTATGCACTGGGCAAGTGCTAGCAGAGCTGACTGCCCAAGGAAGCAACAGGCATCACTGCACATCCCAACCGTTCATAGAGCTCACACACTCGTTTGATTCCACTTATTTTCCCCTTCTGGGCAGCATGGGATTCTACACACGTACTTGACTTGTCCACGGAAATAATAAAAAGAGAATATCCAATGTGCTAATATTAGTCAATCTCTCAGAAGCTAAGAAGCATGTATGAAATGTTCTGCCACCAGTTGAAGTTTCTGTTGTGGAAGTACCTACCACCTTACTAGGTATAAATAAACATCTTTAGACCCATTCTTCATATATGGGCTATTAACATCTCATGAAGCAACTTGCACTTCTTTTCTCTCCTTCTGAAACGACGTAGGGCTTCTAGGTAGCTTTGTGGCTAAGGGAAAACTCATCTCTTTTGATGACCTAGTTAAATTGTATTAATATCTTGCTACATTTCTATGTTCCTTCTTGCTTTTAATAGCTGCTTACACAGACATCCTAATCAAAAAATACATATAGCTGAAAATCTGAAGTCATTTCCTCCCCTCGTCTGTTGATGTAGTGGCATAAGAACAGATGGCTGAAATTAAAGAGCCTCTTAGAAATGTAGCAGAGCACATTAGAGAAGGAAAGCAGACAGCACTTCTTTTTGAAAAAAACTTTCCTCTGAGCAAACCAATGAAGAAACTTAGGTTACCGAGGAATTTCTTCCTCTAAGAAATTAAATCCAAGTTAGTATCCACTAAAACCAAACCAGGCATTTGACTCATGTGGGTAGAGAATCGTGCTTTTCCTCCCCCTGTTAGGATCAGGTTGTTGCATTTTTTAGAAAAATAAGCCTAAAATAAACAAATAATTTCCTTCCAGTAGCTATACTGAATCAAGAACACCCATGCTGTAAATCACTTAATGTCAACCAGATTTATAGTTGGGGTGGATCGGATCCAGAATGTCTCATTCCCCATGTTCCAGCAAGATAACCCATATGCAAAGACGCATTGGTAGAAAGTACAGTGAGCAAAAAAGCCCCTTCCAACCCTGCTGATACCACATTCATCCTTTTGTTAGCAATGACATATTTGAAGAGGAAAACAAAGACAAATTACACGTATTATTAGGCAAAGCATGAGATCATGCTGTGGATGGACAAATTCATAATTCCCCTGCCTCTTCTCCCTTGAGTCTTCATATGAGGTGTCTCCTTCCATCCTTCTATTTAGCTCTGTTCCCAGCTCTTGAACTTTCTTCTCAACTATGACTACTCCAGCTGATTCTAATTCAAAATAATAACCTGGTTATACCAGTCATGGAAATGTGACAAATTTATCCAGTTTGATATATTTTCAAAATTGATACTAAAGATTGTACATAGAATTCAGTGTACCAATTTAAAAGCACAAGAAGTTCAACAAAGAAATTATGCTTTCTCACTTCCCATTCTCTCACATTACAATTGATTATGTAACATTTAAAAATTTTATAAAAATCAGGCCTAATTTTGATTACATTTCCTTCCCTCCTTTACCTTTTTCTGTTTAAGCCTCAAACAAAAACACAAGCCTATTTTCTTCAGCTCTCCTCCTACAGTCACTTTAACAGGTAATTTCTGCAGTGCTCCAGAAGTTAGGGTGTATGTCAAGTTGACGAAAGAACGTGCTAAATGAACAAATTAATACTTGTACAACAGAACCCAAGTCAGTGATAGCAAGCACTGAGGAAGGAGGAAGGGAAGTCTGGCCATCTTCTAAATAAAACTTTTGAGACTGCTTATGAAACAATTAATCCACGTGCTCAGTTTCACTCTTTGAGCCCCCAAGCCCCCACACGCTGGATTGAGACTTGACTTTTGGCAGCTGTGGTAGTTCTGGTAACTCCACAGGCAGATGGGTGGTACAAGCCACTTGCAGCAGCTCTAATGTTTTTGTTGCTCAAGACAGTGTATGGGACACAGAAGTGAATAAAACACAAACTTTTCCATAGGAGCACCTGACTGTGTGGAAGTCATGAGATTGGCCACTGATTTCTGCAGAACAGAAGCAGAATTTGCTATATTTACAAATACCTGCCTGTCCTCCTTGGTGTAGAAAAAGATGACGATCTCAAAAGTATACGGGAAACTAAATCACCTTGACATTGACAAATGCTGAGTGCCTAATACCTGCCATGAGCCTGAATCACTCAGGCTATTCAAAAGAGAGGAACAGTAGAGGAAGAGCTTTTCTGTCTGCAGGATAATCACATTAAAACCATTCAGAGGAGTTGAAACTGTACTCAAAAGGCAAAAGAGATACTGCAAAGGTATTCACTTAGAACATATGAATTGTTCACGGTTCCAGGTTTTGCAAGCTTCTGAGTAATGTTTGTGTCTGCAAAACTTGTTTGACTACAATAGACCTTATTTTTGTAACTTAATCCTGTATTTTTTGCAGACATAGTTCAATTAAAAGGGGAAGAATCAACATTTTTCTACATGAATGAAAGACATCAAAGTAAATAAAATGAAATGTTCTACCTCTGTTACCTCCACAAGCTAATCTTCCACAAAAAAATGGTACTCTTTGAAGATCTGACACACTCCTCTTTCTCACAGCACCTTCCCCATTATCTGTTTGTTCCTTTTTCATATATTTTCTTTTTTTTTTCCTCCTGCTTGCCAACTTTTTGCAAACACTTCTTCCTTCCTCTTGGAACACAAATCAGTGGTGCACTGCCTCAAAACCAACAGTGTTCAATGTCTGTCATATCATTGCTCCTGAAAAAGACTGCCACTATTACATGGTTCATACCAGCAGAAGGACTTAGCCTGCTGCAGCAAGATCAAATAATTCCAGAATGAAATGGAAAAGAAGCTATTTCTCTCAGAGACCTTAGCTCTTTCATGGTGCAAGCTATGAGTAGACTGAAATCCTCACCAGAGATTTCTCATCACCCTCCTATAGAATGAGTCTGCCTGCCATTAGCCCAGGAGACCAGACTCCATCATTGTACTCAGTAAGTTTTCAAACCAGTAATTTAGGGCTCTCTCACATTGCTGCATTTTTCTAAGAGGATCTCTTACATTTGCAATGACTACCTCATTGTCTTTCTCCATAGCCGTCCTCTGCTCTTCACTTGCTGATATGTGTCCACCTGTTGTCCTTTGTCTTCTGTTTCTTATTGTAAAATCTTTGAGAGAAGGACTGACTTGTGCTGTTTTCTAGTGTGCATAGCACAAGCTGTCAGAGCAAACTACAGTAATAAAGGCAAGGAGTAAAGAGACACCCTTGGGGCTATATTAATATTATTCTATTAATCGTAACCATGAAGAGAACTTCTTGAGTTTTCTTCAATTGTTCAGCATCATGTTGAAAACTCCTCATAACCTCCTTACCATGAACAATAAAACGTATTAAAGAAAAGATGAAGGTGCAAAAATGAATAGGATTGAGAGCATCAGGCTTCATGGTTCCTCGTGCAAATTCATGTCAACCTTCCTTGCATGTCTGCATTCTGCTGTGGCACGATAGCTGATTTTCCCAAGGACCTCTGCCTCATTCAGCAACCGGAATTGCCAGCACAACCTCTTAGAACAACACTGAACCAACATTCATTAACAGATTCACAGGTTTCTCTGTAGTATTTGTCAGAGCATCTAAGAGGAGAAAAGAAAAAAAGCAGCAACCAAATGTTGATGGATTTATAATCACAGAGCACCTTTTGTTTGAGAAAGGAAGAGTTGTCCTATATCCATAAAATAGATCAGAGCTGAAATACTGATGCATCTGAGAATTGCCCCCTAATGTTTCATTCCCTGCTCATAAACACTTTTTCCCTTGTCTTTGCAAAGTTTCCTATGTTTAAGATTATCTGCTACTGACTTATGGACTGGTCCAGGGCTGCACTCAATTCCATGGACCTGTACACACCTTGTCTTGTGTGATGGACACTCACTAGAAGAGAACAGCAATCAGTCATGTGATTAGAAATTGCTTCAGGACACACATATGCCATGGTACTGCTGTAGCACTGCACTGACAGCCCTTGCTCAGACGTGCCCTAACTCTTAACTTTGCAACCCTCCATCCTTTCAACACAACTTTTGGTTTTTTGGTACATTCCTCTCCTTGTACAGGCTGTGCTTCTGGAGACATAATATGAACTTCGACACTTTTACCCCACAGATCTGTTCTGTTTCTACAGCCCACAGCTCCAACCATCACAATTTTAGCAGGGAGTTATGGATAACTGGTAGCTGGTTGCTGTCTTCAGTATGAGCTGATCAAGGCACCTCTCTGCAGACACGTTATACAGCTACTGAAGGATAAGGGAGGACTATGACAAGTCTGGCTCTGTCAAATTTTTGAGAACATTGCTTTCCATTTTTTTGTCTTCAGGCTCTCTAACCTTCATGTCCAACTGCAGGTTGTCTTCACCCCTATTCTTCTATCTGGCATTTTTACAATGTCAGCTAAACACGTGTGTCTCAGACCAGGCCAGCTTTCCAAGTTAAGATTCAAGTCTTTGCTCAAAAGCAGTGAATTTTCCTCCTTACTTAATTCTCAGAAATGGTTGAATCATTTTTTTACTAAATGTTACAAAAATTAGAACAAAAATCACAACAAAAGTCTATCTTAGCCAAAGAGCTGGCACAAAAAATCTGAGTCCCAGTGGTTTAAACTGTGGCAATCTTATCAACAATTGCAACAAAAATCACATAATGAATAAAGTTACTCAGTCTTAATTATCTGTGTCATTACCAGATCTGCCTGTAATAACATGGTATCTCAGCCTCCTGGCCTCTTCTAGATGACACCTGACTTACAATTCTGTGGGAATTTTTAATGGGTTACTATATGTTTATGTCTATCTGTCATCATTTCCTTATGAGATTAAAATTATATCCCCGTTTATACTTCCATCAGAAATAATGGCCTGAGAATCCCCATTGTTGTTGCTGCAAATTGCAAATCATGCAAAGAAAAAAAAAAAACACCAGACCGATTATCAAACTGAAATTGTTCTAAAAGAAGGATCCCATTTTGTCACATAGGTGAGTACAGTCTTCAACTATTTCCACTGTTTATGTATCTATGTGCAATGTAGCAGTTTCAGCAGGACAAGTGAGGTTTGCTAGTCATCACCCCATGAAATGCTCAGGTAATGTTGATTGTCAGGAAATAAAGCTCTTATCCCATCCACAGATTAAGCACGGAGGCACAGGAAAATTGAATTCCCTGACAAAGCTCACAGGTGAAGCCTGTTCAGAGCAGAGACTCTGAAGTCCTACACTAGCTCCTTAAGTATCCACCAGGCTCTTTTTCCCTCCCCTCTATGTGTAAGTCTCATGTTTTATTTAAAAATTTCTTATTTTATAATTGATTTTCAAAAAGTCTAGACAAAAGCTAAAATATATGCTTTACCTTCACAGAAAGGTTAGGGGAAAAAATGAGAGAAAAACACATTTGTAATGCCCTGATGTTTTACCAAAACCTTTTTGGGAAAATATGGCTGTTTCTGCTGATTTTTGGCAAAATATGATAAATTGGCTCATCTCAGCCCCATAGGGAAGTTGTTTTAGAGAGGCTAAAACAGTAACAAAACAGTAAATCCTTACATTTAGCACCATAACCACGCAATTATATTGGATAACACTATGACATTGCTGGTGTTTAATGCCGAGTTCAACTCCATTCTGCCATAGGAGTGGAAACATATGCACATCACCTTTCCTGGAATGCTTTTGCTTCCCTTTGGATAATTGCATTTCATCATGTTCAGTGCTCAAGCAATTTGAAAAGCTACCAGTATTGCTACAGAAATAACCTATTTTAACCTATTGCTGAGGTTAAACCAAAGCTCCCTTCTTCTGCATGCAGAGAATTGCAAGAAAAACTGTTTCATTATTAAAAACCCTCAAATATCTTCATTTTAAAAAGTTATTTTAATCTCTGGAGAAACCAGGAGTGTTTCAATATCTGGCATTTCCCAACTGTTTATTTAAAGGACAAGTTCCGCAGCAAGCTTTCTTTTGTCTCTGCCATTTCATCACATTTGGAGCTTCCTGCAAATGCATTTTGTATATACAACTCTTAGTGAACAGCTCTTCAGCACACATTCAGGGCCTCTCCACCCACACCTCATCAAAAAAAAAAAAAANTCATGGATTCATCTCACCTAATTTCATTGGGATAACTCCCTTGTCTAAATTTAGCTTCCTGTGACATTTTAGGCAGTGTAGGGTCTGTATAGCCTCTAGGTGTTCCTCAACAATAAAACTGATTTCTCACAGGTTCTGTATAATATCTGCCCATCCAAATACAGACACCTCAGGGCAGGGGCTGGAGTTTGGAGGTCAGCTAGAGGAAGTGTAGGTTAAATTATTTTTTAAAAAACAGCCTTAGATTCTTATATTTTGACAAATGAATTATGCACAGAAGTCTACAGTGAGTCTACACCTACCTCTGAGAAAGTCAGCTCAGTGTTTTGTTAGAGGGAATGGAGAGAAACTGGCCATTTTAGGGCATAACTCATGAACTATTTTGAATATCTGCATTATGAGATGCCACAGATGTGCCTGTTTCTTCACTGACTGTTCAAGTAGTGACAAACTAAAGCATAGAAATCAGCTATAGGCATTTAAAGATAGGTGAGATTACTTTTCAAGGGAATTTCTTGATCACTAGCTGTGAGTACCTACTCATGGTCTGTACCACCTTTCCTACACCAAAAAAAAAAAAAAGATAAAAAAATTAAAGGGTGTAAGTATGATACCAAACAACTGAAACATTGATACAAACACTGCAAGGACTTATGTAGCCACAGGACCAGTATTCTTCTTAGGATCCGTTCTGGTTCTGGCTTGGGATGGAGTTAATTTCCTTCCCAGCTATTCCTGTGGTGCCATGCTCCTGCACCTGCACCAGTATCAGCTGTGCTTACAGCATCAAAGCTTTCTCTCTTCCCCACAAAGCAGGTGGGTTGCGAGTGGGCTGAAAGCTGGGAGGGGATGTAGACAAGACGCCAAAGGAACAAAGGGATATTCCTCACATCTAACACCATGGTCAGCATGTAGAGGTTTAGGGAAAAAGAGGAGGAAGGGGGTCTTTGGCTATCACAGCGTTTACCTTCTCAAGCAACTGTTCCTCGTGCTGAGAGCCTGCTTCCCAGGAAGAAAGTGGAAGGGAAGTAAAGAATTAATTCCTTTGTCTCCTTTGATTGAGCACTCAGCTTTTTCTTTCCGTATTAACCTATCGTTATCTCTGTCTACAAGTCTCTTCACCTCCTTTCTTTTTTCTGCCTATCACACAGAAGAGAGGAACGAGCAAGAGGCAGGGTGAGTGTTGGGCTGCTGGCCAGGGTTAACCCTCCACAGGCTCCCATGTGATGGGTGGGACACATCTGACACTTTCTCTTAGGCCAGGCAAATGCATCTCTTCGGCACAGCCAAGTAGAGCTGAAAGGTGATACAGAGTTACTTCCACGATCACTAGTGCGTGATACGGAAGGATTTAGAAATTTGAAAAGATGAACAACTCACCCCTGTATGTTTTTCAAGATAATCAGAATGGTTGACAACAGCTGTGCAGCACTGTGCCCATTTTGCTGTCTCCCAAAGAAAAACAGCTGGTCAGACACGCAGGAGAAGCCTTTTGCCCTAAAACCAGCCACATTATCTCCACTTTTTCTTGCCCATTAGAGCTGACCAGAGAATTTTTTTTCCTTACAGGAAATAACATCTTTCAAAAAACTCCCAACTCATGTCTGAATACTACAGATTTTGACTTACTGACTTAGAGCTTTATGGTTATACTTCCTGGTGCCTGTATGCATTCTCCTTTATCAGTGAGACTGGCTGGCCAGCCTCCCTCTCTGGTAACACCTGATGGTCTCACTTTCTGTTGGCACATAGTAGTTCATCATAGGGCAGAAACATTTGTCCAAAACCTTGAAGTCCAGTGTATAATAGAGTACACTGAAGTACCTGCCCCCGCAGTTCCTGAGGACCATGACATAACATTTTCCACGTTCAGTAGATTCGTTGTTATCTGAAAATGAAAACTAACAGATTTTTATTAAACCTTTTCTTACAATAAATGTTCAATTCTTTCTGTTTTAATCAAAACCAAACTTTTATCACATTTTTCTTCCTCTCCTCACCCCTAATATCGCAACAAAAAGGAAGCGAAGGTAAGTTTCTAAGGCTGCTTAGTTTCAGGGTCTGCGTTTCCTTTATTTGCTGACACTAAGCATTAATTTAGTGGTTCCATGCATTTCACACAAGTTCCTAGTAGCACTTGCAAGTAGCATTTTATGCACAACATATGGCCAGTATCTAGTCAATCTCTTCTCCACCAGTTTCAATCAAATCCTTATCTATTTTCTTACAAGGAAAAAGAAAATCCCTTAAATTACACCACATGGAGATGATCTAGACCAAACTGGCTGAGCTACAACACTGAGACTAACCCAAACCACATCTTCTGTGCTGTGCCAGGCACCACCCTGTGATACTGCTCCTTTACCAGCCCCTACAGACAGCTGGGTCTATCAGAGAGAGAGGTCTGTGAGGATTGCCATCCTGTAACATGATGATGAAGCTGTCTATAAACAGGGCACTGTGTCAAGAAACGCATCTTAAAATTTGCAGAAATCATCATAAGTCTTTAGCAGTCTTGTTATCTTCTCTGTTGTTTCACTTTCCCATAAAATAATAGCAAAAACAGCACTAAAACAAATCTAATAAACTTCTTCATTTTGGTGCTCCAAGGCAAAAGCATCTGCTCTTACATCCTTCTTCAAAGATATTTAACCATCTTTTCTAAACTATTTCCTTCTACTTACAGAAACTCCACTACTACTCCAGGCAATCACTATCCTTATTGCTACAAATTATTCCTAAATATCTACTCTACTATTTAACAAAATGCAATTAGAGCCTGATATGAACAATAAAAGCATAGGATTATACTAGATAAAATTATATTCCAATTAGTCCCCACTCTGCCAGAACTTTTTATATATTTGAGGACCCCTCTTACACTCTCTCGCTCTTTGAAATCCTTCATTATTTGGGCTGAACCCCCCAGTTCATTCACTCTCCTCTCAGCATTAGGTTTTGCAGATTTTTGGTTATCCCCTTGTTCACATTGGATTGTCTCCAATGAGCTCACATCCTGTTAGGAAGGCACAGTCCAAAATCAGTTCCAGTGCTCCAGCTGATGCCTTATCAGTACTGAGTGAAGCAGGATTACTTCATGTGTCTTGTCAGCTGTATTCCTGTTTGTATGTCCCAGGTTGGCAATTATTTTTATTTTTCCTTTTTAAACAGCATTCCCAACTCATGTTCACACATGTGACCCACTACAAGCGGCAAGGTTTTATTCTGAAGAAATGTTTCCCAGACACCGACTTACATCTGCTGATGACTTGGTGGTGTTCTTCACCAACAAACAGTACAAAAGTGACATAAGTAAAGGGCAAACTACCCCCGGTCAAAATCTTGAGGCAGAGATCTAACATCTTCTGTGTGTCCTGGGAGGTTTCTTTGCTTCTGTTATTGTACTTGGTTTTAGTTTCATTGGGGTCTTTTTGTTCATTTTGAACAAAGCTGGGGGGCAGGGAAATGATACACTCAGAAGAAGGATCATGCCACCACTAAGTGCTCTTGCTGACTACAACATACTTGTGTAGCTGCTATGTGCTCAGTCACAGACTCTTTCATGTGGCCATAAGGACTCTGCCCCTCAGCTCATCATTGGTGGTTGTTCCCTGTGCTCTGACAGAGCCATTTTTTGCATACAAATTGCTCCTCCTTTGTACAATCCATGTACTCGCACTGGGCATGAACATATGACTGAACAGAGTTACCACACGTGATTTTAAAGTGATAGTCCTGTGGTGGCCAGCTTCCTAGACCTGAAGAGAAAGTCCTTTTCTTTTCTAGTTTAAGAACTCCACAGGTTGACCACCCAGAGATTTAAGATTTTAAATTTAAAATTTGGGTTCCATGAACATTTCTGAATTTCAATGCACAGGGCCACTGAACAGGAGAGACAGAAGCCTAGGGAGAGAGGCCTTATGCTTGCAAGCAGAAAGAAGCATTCTACAAACCTAATTGTCACCGATAATCAAAGCTACTGGGTTGATTGAAGTTACCACAAGATCATTTCACTCAGTTCTGTATGTTTCAGGCTGAGCCTGTGCTTACTAAATGCACCTCCAGGGCTTCAGTTCTTCCAGTGGCTTTGATTCCTCTACAAGCTTTGCACCTCTGTTACTGGACACTTGAAACACCTGGGTCTTAGTTGGAGTCTTCACACCATTTTTCAGTTAGAGAAGTTTAAGGTCTCTAGGATTTATAGGCTGGTATTTGCATACTGGATACCTTTGGATACTATTGAAGAGGCTTGAGAGACAAATGGCTTCAAGAAATCTTCAGTGGCCCTACTCGGTCATTGAGCTACAGAAGATGAAGCTATGGTTTATAATCATGAAGATGAGGAAAAAGGAGAACCTTTTTCATAACAGGAAAATCTTTTTGGTCTTAGGTGCTCTTCCGGTGTCAGAATGAATACCAAGAAGTTTTCTCTTTTTAAGAGAACTGTGCCATGAAACCAAAAGAATCCTCTCTGTTTATCAAGCAGCAAAAAATAACCAATGACTTCAAATACTTCTTTAATCTCTACCATCCCCACAGAAGACTTTTCTTTTTACACATTTCAGCTGGTTTATTGCATAAATATTGTTAGCAGTCATTCTTCAGTGTGTAGGTGGGATCGCCAGTAGGCAGAGACAGTGATAAATGAGCCTCCAGGTGTTGCTGCTCTTTTTAGAAAATCCTTTAACAAGCATTTGTGAAGATTGAGGTCATTTTGCAAACTTGTAAGAGTTACAGTAAGTTGTTTCACAGACACTTTTTTAAAGAAGTGCTGTCAGAGTTGGTGAACCCAAAGTGGGTTGTATCTTTTTACTTAGCTCTGTTTACAAAACCCAGGTAATTATTAATATGCATTTAGTTTTGAGGATGCATTAAAGAGGTCAGGGATGGGGTTTATTAGAGCAATGTTTTCATTAATTTCTTTTCTGGCTGCAAGAAAACAAATGTTGCAGTCCTGAACTCTCCAACAAACACTTTGCACACTTGAAGACAGCACAGAGGGGATGGTCTGTTTCATTAAGGTAATTATTGTAAACACCAAGAAGCCGGGAGAGAAGCTGCACAGCTCAAAAGATAAGAGTCTAAAGCCTTTCACCTTCAGACTGCAGATCCTACCAGCAACCAGGCTGAACAGGTTCATTCAAGTATCAAAGCTACACTGAAGTGTCCTCCCACCCTCAGCACCCATCAAACTGAGTAGCAACTCCCTGGCTCACTGACTGACGGGGCTCCACCGGGAAGGGGAGGACCACACAGGGCGGAGCACTGGGATCCATCGATCCCAACGCAGGCACCGGGAACTGCGCTGGACTGAAACTCTTCCTGCTGCCATGGTTCTTCAGACAAGATTGCTGGCAGCTTTCCTGAGGATCAAATGGATGTAAACTATTCTCTGGTGCATACCAAATGAAGATGAGGAAAAGCAACATTTCAGAGCTTGTTCAAAGCACCATGACACTGTCCTTATCAACACCATCCTCTGGCATGTGGAAAGGCACTCAGAGTGGATAATTCCAGGCAAACACCACCCAAAATAACACTTTTAATGCCCCTGTGCCAGCACTTGATATCAGGTAGCAAAGAGAAGTGTTTTGCAGTGAGGATTAGCACTGAAAGCCTCAGCTCTAAGGATGCAATAAACACCATGCGGAGGGAGCAGAGCCGTGGAAAACCATTTGGCATTTCATAACCAAGTCCCCCACCTTCACACTTAAGTAATATTTTATCGTCTAGCATCGTGTCTTGGCACAGAATTCCACAGGCTGAGACTCTTTTGTAATTCTGTGCTCTACAGTGTTGTCCCCCCCACCACAAAGAGACCTCTGTCCAAAGGTGGAACACAAACAAGCTCCATTCTGAGTCATAAAAACATAACACATGCGTAAGTGCATGCAATAATCTTTGTATAATTTGCCACTTAGTCATTGTCTAGTCCTATTATGTAAATCTGAAACATGCATTTTTGAAAATAAAGGGCTTCAGTAAAATAATTACTGTTGTAATCCTGGAACCACACCCAATAAACAGTTTAGCAATCAACTGGCTCCATATATTTGAAAGCTATAAACAGATTAGTATGAAATTAAACCAGTAAGGTCCAAAATCTCAGCTGCTGGTGTAAATTAGTACTGTTTGACTAAATCAAATTAGCAGTTTGATTGACTTCAATTAAGCTACACTAATTTACAGAAAGCCATCATCTTTCTTTATGCATATTCATCTCAGAGTATGTGTATGTGTGTAAGATTTCTTTGTGTTCTATGGAGACAGTGATCTTTAGCACAATAATCCCATTTCTCTCTCTACAGATGTAGATTCATGAAACTTAAGTATGGCTTCAGGCACTATGGGGAGAGGAATTGAAGGACTACCAGAAAAGACCTGATGACTCCAATCTAATAATTTCAATAAACTCCTATTCATTTTCTTAATAAGAAATTTGCTTGACTACAGCAGACAGCCTGAGACTGCCCTTAGCAAGCTTCATTCCAAAGAAACCTAGAAATTATTATCCATTAACGTTTTTGCACAATTTGGAATAATAGCCAATTTTTTCAAAAACCAAAAATTGTTAACTTCAATTGTTAACTTCAAACTTCACAGTATTCCAGGTCAAGAACTGCACCTGACTTTTCATCCATCTCCTTACAATTCATGATGCAAGTTTATCTCATAGTAAAAGTAAACCTAATTTCAGTGGTTTTTAATGTCACAAAATTGGCCATAGTAGGATCTAAAACTGGCCATAGAAGGATCAGATGATTGGGACCTCCTTCTCATTTGGAAGGGGAGCTGTTTATATTGCTCTTTCGTTCTAAGCTTGTGAAACGTGAGCCCCTATCACTATGCTCAGGTTGCAAGTTCGAAAAGTGGGCCAGAGAGTCAAGCTATGTGCTCAGCTCACGGAGTGAGAGAAACAAAGTCAGGTTAAAGAAACAGATTCTTGTGCCTTAGCCACGTTCCAAAGCCATGCTTTTCCCTTAGATGATCCATACACCATCACAATGCCAAACTAAAAATTGTCTCGCCACCGCAATTCTGATGCTCTGTCTATATAAACCTTTTTATCACAGGGGTAGGAACACAAAGGGAGAGGGAAACTATAGAAAAAGGTTCTGGTGTCTGAAACACACATTGTATCTGGGTGACAGGAGTGAGATTGTCCTTCTAAATACCCTGTAAGCAAAAAGCAACAACATTGCTAATGGACAAAATACTTAAGGAGGAGGAACAAATCCCACACAGCTAAAAAAAGGCAGAATGGAGGACCAAGGAAATGAAACCTTGATTTCATTCATTCCCAAGCCAATCAGACAAAAGTACTCAAACAGCTATAAGCTACAAGGAAAAAATGTAAAGGTATCCGGAGAAATTTGGGAATCAAGTGGACCCCAAAGGATTATGGGGTATCTCTCCTGCAGGGCTGAGAACAAGGAGAACAGGGATAGAAGTGGCAATACAGCCAATAAAACCATCAGCATAGTGGCAGACCACAGCTGCCATTTTTCTATCAGACACAAAGTAAAACATCTTCCATCTTGAATTTCCACTGCATAGTCTCTCCTGGAACACCAACCAAGAAACAGGAACATCATAGCCAGAAGTAAAAGGAAACAGGGAAAGCAGCTGCTCTGGAGAGCAAGCAGCCATCCTGGTGAGGAGATCCAGGCCCTCCTCTGCTCTCATGCTGGAGGCTGGTGCCAGTGGCCATACAGATCCTGGGTCCAATTCAGATTTCTTTCTTTTGGTAGGTGTAGCTAATCAGAATTCATCTCTGAATTGGAGAGATGGATTCAACAGATGGACTGTTAGGTGGATAAGGAATTGGTTGCCCAGTCACATGCAGAGGGTTATGGTCAACGGCCCAGAGTCTCAAGGGACATCAGTGACATCATCAGTGGGATGAAGTGCACTCTCAGCAAGTTTGCTAATGACACCAAGCTTGGTGGTGCAACTGACACACTTAAAGGATGGAATGTCAACCCAGAGGGACTTGGACAAGCTCAGGAATAGAGCCCATGGGAATCTCGTGGTTTAACAAGACCAGGTGCAAGGTGCTGCACCTGGCTCAGGCCAACCCTAGTAGTGACACAGGCTGGGGATGAACAGATCAGAGCAGCCCTGCCGAGAAGGACCTGGGGGTGCTGGTGGATGAGAGGCTGGACATGACCCAGCCATGTGCACTCCCAGCCCAGAGAGCCAAACGTGTCCTGGGCTGCATCCAAAGCAGTGTGGGCAGCAGGGCCAGGGAGGGGATTCTGCCCCTCTGCTCTGCTCTGGTGAGACCCCACCTGGAACTCTGCATCCAGCTCTGGGGCCCCAGCACAGGAAGGAGATGGACCGGCTGGAGACAGTCCAAAGGAGAGCCGTGAAGATGACCACAGGGATGGAGCACCTCTGCTATGAGTAAAGACTAAGAGAATTGGGATTTTTCACCCTAAAGCTGGGGTGACCTAATTGCAGCTGCTGGTACCTGAAGGGAGCTACAAGACAGATGGAGAGGGACTTTTTACAAGAGCATGTAGTGATGGGACAAGGGGGAACATCTTCAAACTGAAAGAGCAGGTTTAAAGATTAGACACTAGGGGAAAACTCTTTACTGAGAGGGTGGCAAAGCACGGCAACAGATTGTCCAGAAAAGTTGTGGATGTCCCATCCCTGGAAGTGTTCAAGGCCAGGTTGAATGGAGCTTTGAGCTACCTGGTCTAGTGGAATGTGTCCCTGCCCATAGCAGCAGGGTTGAAACTAGATGATCTTTAAGGTCCCTTCCAACCTAAGCCATTCTATGGTTCTATTACATTCTATTATTCTATTCTAAGATTCACAAGGTCAGAAAGAAACAACCCCTCACACGCTGGAGGTTACCTGAAAACAGAAGCTGAGCACAGCAGCTACCACGTTGCTGCATTGGTATCCATCCCATACTGCTGAGCGTAAAGCCCAACAACACGTGCAGCCAACACGCCAGCAGCAGGTGGGGGTTTGGTTCAGCAGCCTTCATCTCTGGCTCATTTCACCTCTTTGATCTGCTGTAAACACACCAGTTTGACTGCAATGCCCCAATAATATCTGACACCTTGAGGCACGTGGAGGAACACGACTCTCCTCCTCGTCATTTTTTCTTTACAGAAATTAGCTTAAGGAGGGGTCTCCCCTACAGCATCTGTCATTTCCCAGTTGCTGCTGAGTAGCAAGCTAACAAACATGAAATGCTTTGCTTGGGAGCACAGCATAGGGCTTGCACCCAGAGAGAGGATTGTTCTCTATGTTCTTGTTACTGTGGTATTTCCCATATATTGAGACATTCCTGGCTGGGAAGGTGGGCAAAAGCAGCATATATTTAGCAGCATGTGGCACGACAGTGAAGAAAGTGCTGTCTGTGCTGCTTTGCCACTCTAAGCTCATCTTTCAAAGCTTGGGCTATACTATACTATTGACTACTAGTAAAAGTTAACATCAAAAGGAAGTCAATAATATATTTTGATAAAAGCACATTTTCCATATGTTTTTACTCAATTTATGCTATCTGTCACAAATTCTCAATTGTTATGCAAAGCATCATAAATGCTCAAGGAATGAGAACTCCAAATTAATACACATGACAATACAATCCTGAATTTGTTAAAGGTTATTTCCATCTTTCACGGAACACAACTGAACCATAAGACTGCACAGAACTGGTCAAACTTTGACTAGGTATGTCACATTTAGGTGACATTACAGAGATTACAGATTTCTATGATCTTTCAGCTTTATACTTGAGGTTAAGGCTTTTTTTCCCTTCCTTTTCCTTTTTTCTTCTTCATAGAACTTCAGGTTTTTAAAAGCAATATACAAAAAAACCCAAACCATTGCTGAGTTTTCAGAAAAAGGTCAACAGACATAAGTCGACCTAAGTTCTAACTCCCACATAGCACTGAAACATAGGGGTCGGTTTTAAAGTCATCTGGATGTCTGAATAGACTGAGAAATATATGTTGGGACTGTCAAAATACCTGGCTACTTCTTCCAAAAATCAACAGGTGATACTTGCTTAGGAACACATGAAAAATCTCATCATTTTATAACCAATATTTTCAAGCTCTTAAATTACTTTCCTAGAATACAGAGCCCTCACGGAATCTCACCTCTAGGACTCGCTCATTGAGTGCTGAGCAAACCTCATGACTTTTGGTGCTTGTTTGTCCCCTGCAACCACAGTAAGGGTTCTGACTGCCAGAGCAGATGTGCTTTTCATCACAACCCATCTCAAAGTGTACCATACTAGCTGGGTAATATTTGGAAGCTGGCTTCTGCAGGGTAATTCAATTAGGCAGCAAGGGAACACTGTGAAGCTGATAGAATGATTTCCATCGGCTCTGGTGGACACCAAATCAGGTCTAACGAGTAGATAGACTTGTAGAAGCAATATGTGCCTTTGAAATACCTGTATATAAATATGCACAGGGACAGAACCAGCCCATGTCCATCTGCATTTCCTCATCTCAGAAATATGGATAACAACAGCTATTTACTCGTCTTTATAGAAGGCTGATACTAGTCAAAGCAATTGGTGTGATGACTAATTAGCTAATATTTGAAATTTTAAAGCACTACATAACTGCTAAGTACTACTACTAAATTAAGCCAACTGGCAGTATAGGCAGACAGCCTGGTCTTTGCTGCTTGTTGACACAAGACCAATTATAAATAATGAGGTCCATAAAGTCTAAAATATGTCATACAAAGAGAAATTAATGAAAATTAAGATAAATAAAATGATACATCCTCATCATTCAATATTAAAATTTATTGGATTTCAGACTTTTAATCAGCAATGTCCACAGCAATTTCCCATTCTATATGCACTATACAGCTAAATAAAGCACACATGTCCTTTTGATTGAAAATAAGGCCTGTGCTAGCCTGGTGGCAATATACTAACCTTGATACTCTTAACTTCTGCATCAAGAGCCCTGTTCATCAGTGTCCAGTTAGATTTGCTGCTCTTCCTACTCCAGCTGTAAGATTATAACAGAATCTCATTTTTAGTCACCTCCTAATTGCAAACCTAATCCATTAATGACCACTCTCTTCCCAGATTGCACCAGAAGCTCACAGTTATTCTGTAGTCAATTAGCATATGCAAATCTTTCTCTGCCACTTTCTTTCCCACCTTGTGCTTCATTTTCTTCTAGGGAACAACCATTTCCACTAAAGGCAGATGCCTTCAGCTATTAAACATGTAGTCTGTTTTTATTGTTCCTGCTCTCACACTCCCTGTATGGGAAGAACTGGACATTATCGCTACCTTGACAATGCCTCCTTGTCTTGTGTCAGCAGAGAATTTCATAAGTCAGCTCCAACCTTCTACACCCAAGGCATTAAGGAAAATGTTAAGAAAGATCAGCCCCAAGCTGGTCTGTTAGGATTTCCACCAACAAGCTTCCACCAAACTGGCAGAACCTGTGCCATCTCCCCGGTCCCTGCCCACCTTCCCAGCAGCTTCCTCAGCTTAAGGAAGGTGTAGTCTACCTTTGCTATCCTAACATTTCACTCCTGGCAGAGTAGTTTAGCAGATGAAATCTGAACATTTAAAGTTGATGTCCTTTATGCAGACATTCCTTGTCATGATCAGGGAAATAGTCCAGTTTTTCAGATTCCAGAACCATACAAAACAAGTACAGTACTCTATGCCCAGCTTCAGAAATGTAGAGGTAAGTACAGGTTCTTCATGAACATTCAACCAAAACATTACCTCCTGTGTTTCAAAAAACGTGGGGAATTACTCCTTTTCAACTGACTAAACAATTACTGGTATTTATTTTCCCTATTTTGACAGAACTGGTTTAACACATTCTTAAAAAAATACACAGCTTATTCTTTTTGATCATCACAAGTGTCATCAGCCTACCACAAACATTGTATTAAATAACTCTGCACCACAAAGAAACATGATCCTCTAAATGTTGAATCAACATATTTGCTAAGGAGGTGTGTATCAAGTCAAGCCATCTCAACATATAACTGATCCCCCGGTGGGAAGCAAACAAACAAACAAGAAAACAGAATATCTCACCTTTGAAATGCCAGTTAACACAGCTCCACAGGCCCAGTCCTTCTCTAACTTGTACCCCCCGAGAGGCAGCTGCTGCAGGCACAGAGCTGCTCTTGCAAATGGCCTGGCCTACAGCTCTCAGCAAGGCTGTCTGTCTGCTGGTCACACAGCCACCAGGGACCCTGCAACACTCCCCACCAAGATAGGAACAACCAGCCACTTCCTCTTCTCCTTTTCCTTCTTGTTTTCAAGGCCACACACAACCCCTTTCTCTTCCTTCCCCTCTGGGAAGCCGGATTATTTTATGATGGCAACCAGTCATTCCCTCCCTGATCCTCCCTGACATCAACAGTGCACAGACTCCTGTGTCTCAGAGGAATGTGGGTAAAACTGCTCTGTTGGGGCAAAATCTCCCCCTTGTAGGAAAAATCCCCTGCCTTAAGAAAAAGAATTTTGATTGAAAATCACATTTTTCCAGAAGGCATCCTGGTTTTTTAAGTCTTATCCTTACCTTCCCAGAGAAACATTAAATCAGCCAAATGGCTCTTGCTGCCCCTGCACTGGAAGGGAGGAAAGTAACAACCAGAGGATAAAATACAGAAAGAAAAGAGTGAATGATGAAAAAAGAAGTGGCAGCACTGACCTCTTGACTCAAGGGCAGTGTGGGGAGGAAGGCAGCTCAGAGTGGGAAAACAGCATGCGTATATGCGGACACACATGCAGATACGTATTTACCAAAGCCTAGGGAGGAGGCATCAGTCTCCCTGTTGGCACCAATTTGTGTAGCCTGCCTTCCTGCATCTTGTGGAACAGCCACACAACAGCCTGGCTCAGCAGCCTCCTATCCAATTTGGGAAAGGGCATAGCCTGTCCTCAACAAATGCATCAGCATCTACATCTTTGCATGGAAGGGGCCAGTACTATTGGAGAACATTGCATTACATGTGCTATGCCCAGTGAACATGCAACACTGCTTATAAGCTTACATAAGGAACATGATCTGATCTTGCATTTGTTCCACATCTGTAGCTCCTGGAGACATGTATGCAGAAAAACTCTAAAGCTGTAAGCTTGTTTTCCCTGCAAAAGGGAAAAACAATTAGAAAACCTTTGTATTCTTTGCACTTGAAAGGGCAGGTCCCCTTACACCAGATACTGCTCTTTCAGCAGATCTTTGTGGGTGGAGATTTCATATCAGCATGTCTGCCAATTCCTGCCAGAGTTTCATCCAAGCCACAATATACAGAGTCAACATTAATTAGCATCAATTATTATTTATAAGAAGCAATATTATCTGCACTGCTATCGTTCACATTTATTTTTATGCCTTTCGTAGGGTTCATAAACGTGGTACCTCACTGCTCAGATAGACCAAGGTTCCGTGGAATCTGCAGACTAACACACACTATTGCCATCCTTAGACCATTTTGAAGACGTCACTGTAAAAGCTCAGAGATCCTCTTTTCTGTGCTCCTGTCAACTTGCCTTCTACTTTCTGCTAATAGCTAGGTCAAGATTTTTCTTCTCTTTCTTTTCTCCCCCCCTCACAAACAGGAAAGAATAATAAAAGAATTCAAACCAACCATTGCCTAGAGATCATAAAATCATTTTCTTTCTAACCAGAAAAACCAAAAAGAACCAACACAAGAAGAGCATTCCCCCACATCATTTGGAACCATCTAAACACAGTGTTTCCAGTACAAAACTCTCAAGTAAGCCTTCTGCACTTCACCAGAATGAACTGGTTTCATACTAACAGAGAAAACATGTTCAATGAATTTGTGTTGAATTTATTCCTCTATCTATTTTGCTGGCACAAGCAGGAACTTTCTTAACCACCACTTTGTTCTGCTTCAAATCGTGTCTCCAAAACCAGAATTGTCCCATATGAAATGGAGTTTTATGTTAAGCAATGGGGCTGATTTTATTTAGTTCCCATAAAAGTCAGAAAACTAGCAAATATTACAAAATTCAATTTAAAACAGTTAATTAGCCCAGATAGCTATTATTAATACTATTGAAGTTATTAGTATTGTTGATAATAACTGCTCATAAATAACGATTTGCATACATTAAATTTAGTTGGACGAACTTATGAACATTAGCAAATCCTATAATGAGCACGGTCCATATTCTCCTTCTAATGAATTCTGCCTCACTTCCAGTTTAAATAATATTTTTTTACCACTTTGTTTCTTGCTTATTTTGTTGCTTGATGCAATACACTATAGCAAAGGCACCAAGATTAGTTCAGTGAATCCAATTTAGAAAGCCACTTTTACATAGGCCAAGTTTAATGAAAAGACTTCAGCATGTTAAAGTGAACTCCCTTAGCCAATCCAGGCTGGTTGGAGAAACTACTAATAATCAGCTGGAACTGCTGAGTCAAAATTAAGAGTGAGATGGAAACACTGAACACATTTTATGTACTCCCTTTGCTTGTACTCTATTTGAGATTGTTGCAATCACAAATTATGCACTGCTCTGAAACACTACATACTTTGACCAATATGAATTGCAACATTTTGCTGAGGAGTCGCAACACGTTGTGTCACACTGCATACACTTTTCAGCCAGAAGTATGAACTGAAAAGAGCAGGAAAACACTGCATTACCATTTGCTGTTGAAAGCCAACTTCCATCTGAAAACATTTGTGAGCAGTTTGACTTCTGTTGAAATGTATATTTTATTTTCTTTACCAAGAAATCAGACTAGACTTAAGTTTTCAGATACATAAGGAAAACAACTTTAAAACTAGATATTGTTGGCATATTTCTAAATTTCCCTATTATTCACATTTGCCTCAGATTAATTTGGTCCACAAGTTATCTAACCAGAGGAAAGAAACCACACCATTTTGCTTATACAAATAGCAAGTGCACACATTACAGACATTATAAAGGGGGTCTTTTGGTTGTTGTTGATTTTTAGGGAAGTCATGAATAATTTGTATAGAAGGGCACCTGAGAATACTGTTCACAGCACATAGGCAATTAACACATAGAAAAATATTTGCAGAAATTAATCATTATGATTTGTTTCACTCAGTTTTCTAACTCTGAAATGTCGCACTCTTGGTTGTTTGTACGAAAAGACAGGAAGAATGCTTCCAGGATAATAAAAGCATTCTAGATGGGGAAGAAAAAAAAAAGAAGTTTGATCTTCATTGTATCTATAACCAGTAATTACCATGCCATTATATTTATACCAACAGTCAAGCACTTCACTGGCATAAACAGACACACCTCTTTCAGCAGCAGGGTTGCAATCACACATGCTGGTAGCTATCTTCATCCAAAATGCACTGACAGTTAAATGTGAAGAATGTATAAATGATTGTCGAGATCTTTAGCTGGTTCATCACACAACACTTCACTGAAGTTAATAATGCTGTACCATCTGATAACACATCCCATTATTCACAGCTTAATTAAATTGTGCATGGAAAGTTAACAGAAAGAAGGAACCAACCAATGCAACACAAACAACACAAAACACAGTGCGGCAAGCTTAAGCTGGCTCTGTTAAGCAACACATCAGTAATGGTGGAAAGAACACTTTTGGAAAGCGCTCTGAGTCAATAAAGACATCCTTTTTAGTATTGATGAAACAAGGCAGCTATCAGGACACATAAAAACACGTCTTAACTCACCTTTTCCTGGAGCAGGCACCGACGTTCGAGCACTTCGCAGAAAGATGTTACAAAATAGCCTCATGGGAAACATTCTTCTGCACAAGTCATATCAGAAGGGACTACAAGCGAGTGGCAGCCAGGTAAAGGAGGAAAATATCTGGAATGCTCAAGGTGGAACACAGTGTGCAGCTTTTAAGCAGCAAATAAATTTTGAGGGGCAATCCCTCTCACCTTACAGAATGTTTTTGTCTAGCTCAATATGTTAAATCCTATCTTAATGTCAGGATGAAGTTTGTTTTAATACTGAAAGAAGCTTTTCTTTTCATAATCAATTACCTTACATAAATAATCTCTTCATAAATAATCTTAATAAACAAGCAGAGTATCTCAAGCATTAAAAACCGAGGAACCTCCATTTTAGGCGTTTCCTAAAAGAAGACAGGCAGACTGGTATTCACCTGAAATGCTTTTCTGAGCTCTGTAATACATCCCAGGTGGTCACCTGGGAAGCCTTAGGCTTCCTTTCAGCTAACAGAAACATGTGTTACAGGGTGAAAATCACTTCATGTACTACAGTCACCTGTGTTGGGATGAGACTATAACAATTCCCTGGTGTGAAAACATGTGCGGGCATTTAAAATTTCGGGCAGCAGCACTGAGAACCCACTGTATACAAAGCAGAATCTACATATTTAGAAATCTTTAAAGGCACAAATTTTCAGCTCAAACTGACTGTTATGTCTTTGGTTCTTTGTTTTTGCCTGTGAAGTTATGAGTGTTTTCCACTGTTTAAAATTAAACCACTCTTCCTAGTGCTATAACTTTTGAACACTTTAATACCTTCCTTGTAACAAACTGAAATGGTGTTTATATAAAAAAAACCAAATTACTTAAGCTGCATCAAATCTTACCTCTGAAAAGGTACAACACGCAGAAAAAGACTGTTTCCCTGCAATGTTCTTGGGGAAAACCCTTCAGCATCACTGGGACAGAAACCCAGCCAATAACCCCCCAAAAATACACTGCAGAAAGGAAAAACAGTGCTGCTCTTTCCTGTCCAGAGCATATGGGTGGAATAATACCTGATCAAGGCTTCAACGTGTAAAATGAACAAAAATATTCATTTAAGTTACATTTTGCACTTGCCAACTAAAACGAGCCGGGACATGGCCTCAAGAAGCTGGCGTGTGACTGTCCGCATATTTGAGTTGCAACGAGCTTCCTGACAAGGGCTGTCCCTCTGACCCAGCACTTTCTTGTGCCACACAGAGGCCTCTGCTCAGGAGAGAACACGGACAAAGCACAGTTCCCTCCAAGACAACACAGATGAGGCCACTTCTTTGTAAGGAAGAGAATTTAGCCGTGCTAAAGCCCTCAGGGGAAGGACTGGGTGCGGGTCTGTTTTTACTAGAGCTAAGGTAGCCCTAAAGACCGGATGGGACGTTGTGGGCATCTTTAAGTGCAAGATCAAGATTGTATCTAGAAGACTCACCATGCCGTGGTGTTTCAAATACTAATGAATACATTCATGCACAAGAGTAATTTTCCCAAATTAATTAGGATTACTCCTATGTATAAAAATATGCCAGCGTAGGTGTGCGCAGAAGAGGTTCTGGAATGTCAGTCATCATATACCCATCAGTTAAAGCATATTCATAAATGTTTTTGTTTGAAAGATTGTACTAACCTTAATATAAAATACGTGTTTTCTGGGTCTGATGACTCAAGAAGAACTTGCAAGTCTATACTTTAACTCATTCATCTTACATAAATAAACTTTTCCCTTGTGAAAGGGAGTCCTATGGCATTAATAAATAGGGATCTTTCTCAATCAGACTCAGATTCTGTAAGAATCACTTAGAAACATTTAGACTAATTATTTGTTGCGAATTATTCACTTGACTCCGTCTCTTCAATCAAGAAGCATGGTTCTATTTCTTTCAGCAGCACAAGCCAGTATAATAGAATACTCTTATATCAAACACCATTTAATTAAAGTCTCAGCTGGGAATAGTCATGAGTCTGGCCAAAGTTTTGAAGGTTTGAATGCAGGCCCACTGGATTGAAAGCCCCACCTATTTAGTTTGCCTCTTCACCTGACTACACCTATTTTCCTCAAGGGGACAAACTTTAGTGATAGTACATTCAAAGACCAAGGTAGGGGTAAGAGGGTACTGGGTGTTACATCCTGCCTTCAAAATAAACTCTATCCAAGTCACCAAGATTTACTCCCAGAGATGACTATTTTTTTTAAGTAGCACTGGAGGAGGCCATTTTTCTCACAACACTTTGATAACTCTTAAAAAAATCTTTAATCTGTGTTGGGCCTTGTTGAGTTCCTTGGCACTGACCACGTGTCAGATGGAGAATATAAAAACAGACTGTCTTCCAAACCCTTATGGCATAAATAAATCAAGCTGTGAATAAGGACTCTCATAAGTGATGAGTAAATATCTCCACTGCCTGATCCATCAATGTTGGGTGCCAGAGCTTACATTTCTCAGATATGAATACTGAAGACTGCAAATCTTTGAATCCCTTTGTGTATCAGTCATGCTCTGTTTTCCTTTCGTAATCTCCTATTCTTCACAGTTGCTAGAGATTTCCACTAGGAAAAAGAAAAAATAAAAGGAGGAAATATTTTGTACAGAAATTGCAAGTGGAAAGAACTTTCAAACTGATGCACCTATGCCCCTTTAGGAATTACACACTGATGTTCAACTTTTACTTTTGCTTTTTTGTTGTTTTTTGAAATTTTTATTCAGTGTAAAACAAAACAAAACCAAAATCAACCACAAAAAAACCTCTCCACTCCTCAACCACCCCTAGCCATGAAAGACTGGAAAAATATACTCCAAGAGAGAAAACGCAGATGAAAGACAATCGCTTCCAAAAGCACCATGGGAAACAAAAAGCCAGAGAACTCCCTAGCCTGAGGAAAGTTGTAGAGGTGAGCAGTCCAAAAAATTACACCAGCAGAAGCAGTCAAATTGGAGATTGTTGGGGATCCTGAAAATTTTCTACAGTCTAAGTGGAACTGCTCTGCAATGTGTTCTCAGTTGGAGCTCTCTGCTCCAACTTTCTCCTCATCTTCACCTCTTCATCTCAGCTTTGCTCCTTTTTCTTTTTCCTCTGCTAGCTTTAACCTGCCTGATTCCCTCCCCCATACCTTTCCATTGCTTTTTTTTTACAGTAAAAATAAAAAGGTTCTGAAATGTCATTTCCATCATGAAAAAACATCAAAACCTCCCAATCTTTTTATAAGAAAGATCCATGTAAAAAGAAACCCAAAGAAGCAGCTGTGTGCCACAGTACCAATTGCAATCCTGGAGAAGATCCTGTTTGTGCTGGACTCCCTCTGTGCACGTATACTCACTCCCTGCTCATGGTCCTGACTGACTTGGAGGGAAGGAGCCATTGCATTAAAGCACGTTTGGAGATGTTTAGTAAGACCTGGTCATAAGCAAATAAATCAGGACTACTGACAGGTTTACAGGGCAGAAGATACCGGGTGTGACACACCAGAAAATCACTTGCAGACATTACACTGGCGCAAGTCTGTGGACTATGTTTTACTTACCAGTCTTGGGCTAACACCCAGGACTTTTCTCTCCTTGCAAAGGTATGATGTCAGGCACATGGCAGTTCTAGAGATTCTGTATAAGCCAGCATTGCCAGAGGCTCTGTGCAGGTGTGGTTAACAGTTATTTAATGATTCTTCACAACTGCATGTATCTGTCTGAACATAAATACAGTCTGATCTTAATCTTTCTTTTCACACCATGAATTTGCCCTAGTGTTTCCACCCTTGCAGGTTCCCAAATGCCCAATGTCTGTTATTACAGACCTAAGATTCACTTCATCATTTCAACCATTCACAAGCATTTTGCTCTCCTGTTGGCTTGGTAAGGTGAAGAGAATGAAGGCAGTATATTTAATACAAATTCTCCAGTTCTTCACCTAAATTCTGTATGTTTGGCTCCCTGATGACTCACGGGACTCTCCTCCCTTCCCCACATTTACACAGTGATGACAAGTACTGTTAACTTTCTAAAAGCAAGATTATAAAAAAACCTCCAGAACACTGGCAATTCCTGGGAAAAGCTCTCTGTCATTCTCATTTTCCAGCAGTTGCACGAGCCTCTCTAAATACCACTACAGTTCAATTAGTTAAAATAATTTTGAGTGATAGTTCAACTGTTTCTTTTCCAAAAGGTAATAGTTTTCCTAATTAGTCACTTGCTTTGATAAGGCACTGACTTCTACTCTAATCTAAATTAACAAGACTTTATCTACTTGCATCATTTAAACACACCCTACTTGCAAATCTGGTATGACTAAAAACCATGACAAGTGTTTGGTTTCATTCTACATTTGCTTCAAAGTGCCCCACTTGGAGGTTAATTATTAATCTACTAAAGTATATGTAAAGGTTCAGGGAAACAACAGGGTCAGTAGGTAGAGCAGTTGCGGAGGAATTAGGAAACCCATGTCCTATTCTCATCTTAGATCGTGTAAGTTTGGCCAAGACATTCAAAACCTGTGAACCTTTACTTAGAGAACCAAAATAGCAGCACTCTGCACAAAGCACTTTGACATCTGTAGGGAAGAAATTTCATGGGTGTGAGGCAACAGGATGTTTATTCACACCTTAAAGAGACTGAAACTCAGTTAATCCCTTAAGAACTCACCTAGGAACTGGAAATCAAATCAAACACGGTGCATGCAACTTAACGAAGTAATGATTTTATTACATCTGCAACAACAGAAGGACCAACTCCCCAAGCTTTCCCTGCATTTCTCTGCCATCTGAAAGGTGGCGAAAGCATGCTCGATTTCTGGAACCAGTTTGCAGGACATAAATCCCCACCTCCCACCCCCTGAGGTACTGCAGTGGATGTACCCTCGGTGTAACTCTGCTCTCTGTTCCAGGAGTAAGCCAGCAGCAGCATTTTCAAAGACACCAATGGTTCTGGAGCTGCCCAGGGGGTTGCAGGGAAGGAAAATTGAACACAGCAAATGGAGGACAGAAAATACACAAGACAGGTAAAATTTAGGGGTAGTACTGCCAAATCCTGCCTACCACAGGAAAGTCTGACTATCAGCAGCCTGCTCCTGAATAGCTCCACTATAATGCATTTCACTTGGTCTTGGAAAAAAATAAAAATCAACAAGGTTTTCACACATTATTTATTTATAGATTTGGCTAATGCATATATAAATCATGGGATTCTGCCCAAAAATAGCTTTTTGAAAACAAACAACAAAAGAAATCCAACCCAGAAGTAAGAATGTTAAATACTTATTGCTATTCAACTGGAATATTATTGGCAAGGTGATTAATTTGTTGATCCACGGTGCTATAAATAGTCCTTTAACTTTGTTGAATTGAAACATATCCTTCATATCTCTAGTCACTGTTTACCCATGTAAAATAAATGTGGGTTTGAGTTGGCTTAGGTGTACTCCAGCAAGGGCTAGCAAAGTTCACTGAGTCTCCATCACATATTTGAAGTCCTTCATCTCTCAGTTAATTTTGCTGTAATTCTCTTTCCAAGTTGTTCACTTTCCTCCATCAATGCATGGACTGGAAGGCAGTAAGAGGCTATTGTAACAGCTCAGCTGGTGTTTCCTCATATCACGGGCCAGTGATAGCAAGCCTCTGGCATCAATACCAAGTTTGGTGCCAACAGATATTTGGTCTGGCACCAGCAAAAACAAGCTATGATGATTTCTTTTTAAGTTTGTTTGGCACCAGTAGCAAAACCCATTCACTATGCTTGGCAGAGAGCCACAGAATTTCACCAAATGGCTTCTGCATCATAACTTCATAACAAGCATAACACAGCGTAACTTCTAATTGTGGTGGAGCCTGCCCCTTAGCAAGCAATTCTCTCCTGACAATTACACCCAGGATTATCAATACATGTGCTGCTTTCCAATACCAGTTTCTTCCTTACTGTAAGAAAAATTTCCTTGAAGAGATCCGGAAGCGCCGAAGTCCACCACCACTTGGATTTTGTCTCTCGTGGTGCAGTTACATGAAACCCAGTAACCTGCCATGAGAAAAGCCTATGGGGACAGTTACTGAATTAAGTCATCACAAAATACGTTGTAAATACTGTGTTGATTTAACCTCACCCTGCACTCTTTTATGTCACGTATTTCTCAGAGTGCAAACCTGCAATATATTCCAGAGAGGTTCACCTTATGCCAGTGTGGAACCTCATTCAAGCCCTGGAGGCTTAACACAGCACTAGTAAAAAAGAGAGAATTAGCTATAAATTATCTGAGTCTCGGGACAGAGCAATCTCCATTTTGACAGCTCCTTGCTAAATGGTACAGCACTTTCCAGTGAGGCCTTGTGGTGGATACTGCAATGGATACAGCACAGGACAAGGCCTCCAGAGAGCTCAGTTCTACAGACAGGGTTGCAACTGACTTACCAAATTATTTTCAGCAGGACTCGCCTTCACTCCTTGTTGCCTGTAAAAGGGGAGAGCTCTGAGATTTGTCAGCGAAAAGATGGTGTAAGAATTAATAACAAGAGCAATAATGTCACTTCCTTCACAAGAGAAAATCTGTGCCTGCCCATTCTGTCACAATCCAGGGCTCTAGAGAAAAAAAATTGCTTAGATGCAGACTTTTTTTATGGAACATGAAGCGGGCACAGGGAGGAAGTGATACTAATCTCTCAGCATGGGAAAATTTCATTCTGAGCAACATCTCCCAAGAAAATAAAGACTGCATGAAACAAAGTTGAAATGGAACTCCCCATTATAAATTCAGCTCTTAGTACCTGCCAAAGACATGAGAAAATCTCTACCCAGAGGGAATGCCTGTCCTTGTGAAAAAGTGCCAGTCTTTCCCAACGAGGGAATTCACACAGACATGCATTCTGCTTCAGTGATCAAACTCTTCCTCTCAAGGTCTACAGGAATTTCCACTAACCGCCTTTCTTACAGCTCGGTCTCTAGCTGGATTTCCTTCAACTACAAAAATATACATAGTGCTATTAGCCAACCTTCACAGGCTGTAGTTCATTTATGCATGCTGGGCACATCTCCTGCTGAGAGGAGCCCATCCAGAGCGAGCTCTTTGAACTGCTCTATTGTTTTTCACACAGTGTATTGCATTGTCCAGTTTGATCATTCCTGGCAAGGCAGTGCACTCCTGCAGCTTGCCACAGGAGGAGAAGAGATGATGGAGCATTTTGTCCAGCTGGTGCGCTGGACATCTTAGATGCACAGATAAGCTTGCCTATCACTAACTATAGGACTTCCCCAGTCACCACAGAGACCTTTATTGACCAGTTGTTCTTATATGACCTTACCTGGAAACCCTCTCTATAGTTAGTGGTCTGGAGAGACAGAAGGCAGAAAAGAGAAGTAAGAAAGAACGGGGTGAAAAAAAAAAAAACTAAAAGAAATCGTTTTTAAAAAATTTAAACCAAGAACATGTCGTGACACACCTTTGCACAATGTTTGCTGAACTAAAAAACCCATGTCTCCATGGTTTAAAATACCATGGAAACATAACTGGATCAACCAAAAATACACTCACAACCACCAGACAGTGTAGCATTTTTCTACTTTTAGTAAGGAATATTTTTGTAATTGGTAGCTTGAGCAAATTGCAAAGGACTATACAACCTTATCTCCAAATACCCATTGGCAGACTATTTCTGAATTAAGTGAGTGAAATACTACAAAAAATGGAAAGCAAAGCTAATGGCGTGATTTTCAAGCAACCATTCACATTTCTCCATTTGTCTTTGACTGGGTACTGTTTTGGGTAGGAAAAGAGGGGATAGTACAACAAAAAAGTCCTGCTTTGCTGATCTAAAGAGGAAGAGACATTTCATTTTAGAACAAAGAATTAGATTTTTTTTTACATTGCTTCACTGGAGGTTTTTGGAGGTTTTCTTGGGGTGATGGGGTGGGGTGTTTGGCTTTGCTATAATACAGCACATCAAAGTGCTTTTGATGTGAAGTTTACTTAACAGAATCAGTTTTTCCGATGATTGTGTTAATCTTTATAAACCTGAAGGCGATACTGTGGCTTTTAAAAAACTATAGCAGGAAAAGACTTGAGGTTACATATACTCTCAGTGGTGAGAGATGGGAGTAGTTGGATTATTTCACCACTTCTTACAACTTTGCTTGTGTTTCATGGACAGAGTTAGCAATGGGCTTGATATTGCTCTCAGTCAGGCCAAGAATGCTCTATTTAAACCTTCCATGGCCCTTTCATAAGCACCTTCATATATTTTCTCAGGTCAGAGCCACCAGAGATTTCAAGGGACAGTTTACAGCAGGCACTGGCTCAGAGATAGCAAAGGGGCCTTGAGCCACAACAAGAATCAATGCTGATCCTAGAATGATTCCCTGCTCCCACCCGTTAATAGCTATCTTTGTATTATTTTTAGTACAAGCTTCTGTCCCCTCTTAAATCTTGCAAAACCAGCTTTGCCATCCACTCCTAGTCTTGAAGTATGGCTGTGAAAAAGCTTCTGTTATGTCTGACGTGTTTACCTACAGCATTTGAATGACTTTTTAAGTTCTTTGAATAAAGATAAGAGACAATGTGTACATTTTCCACACAAATAGTAGAACGGTAATAAAATAAACATCAAAGGCAAGCTAGCAAATCATCGCTACTTCACTGCTATTTACAACAAAAGCAGGAAGAGGAAAAAACCTACCCTTGCCATTGGCAGCATCGTAGAAAATATGAGTTTTGGAAGGAATGATACCTTTTTCCCATACCCTTAAACACAAACATTGGCACCTACAGCTAAGACAATACCTTACTGAAGGATTTCAGTTTACGTTACATGGAGACAACAACAACAAGGAACCAAGAGAGGTCTCCCTCCTCTTATTTTTGTCTTTCTGAATTGCCTGCTTTTCTCAACTGGTACAGCTTTCGTGAGAATGGCAAGACATCCAGTGTATTATTATTTTAATAAAGTTGTCAAGAATGCAATGAGAGGGACAGAAGAACCTCTCACTCTTCAGTATTTACCATGTAAACTCATGCAGACTGGAGAAATGGCAAAGCTTTGAAACAAAATGCAGCTGTGTGTGGGGGAACATATATTCTATACAAGAGAGATCAAGATAGAAAGTAGGGCTGTTTGTTTCTCCTCTTAGTCTTTTAAACCTGTCTTTTTTCATCTTCCTTTCCAATAGTCCTTGAGAGCCAGACCACAGTGGAATAGTCCTAGCCAGAGTGACTCTGCATTATGTATTTATTCTAAAATAAGGTCCGATTTAGAAAGACTGCTTTTGGAAAATATGGAGCAATCCAACTCTTACTCCAGGACACAAAATTCGAAGCATACACATGAGAAATAAAACATAAGCACCACACTGGATTTCTGCTGATGTTTTTGTTATTGTTTTGCAGACACCAGCATTACTGCCATATGAAGTGAAATGGCATTTTGCAATGGACTCTGAACAGCGAGGGGAACGGAGTTTTCAGAGAAGCTACTGCCGGCTAGCTCTTCATTGAGTTGTTCTATCTAGCATAGTGCTGAAGGAGGAAATAAAAAACACTGAAGCAGGGAAAGACCCTGACAACTTAAACCTAAAAACAAACCCAAAAAGGATGACTAATTTTTTTAGAAAGAAAAGCGTCGAGGTAAAATTGCAGAATATGTTGTCCTGAGTTTTAGGGAAAATTTATAGATTGACTGTGATTTAAAAAATGTTAAAGTTATCATTAAAAAAAAAAAAAAAAAAACAAAAAACCCAAAACCTACCCAATGAAACATTTTACTAGGGAGTGGCAGCTGTAAGAGAGAGGTTACAAACACACCATCCAGAAGAGCTCAAGCAATGCTACTACAGAAGTAGTAGCACACGTAAAACTAAGGTTAAGGCTTTGACCAGCTCTCTCATAGCAAAACTCCAAAGCATCGCCTACCTGTTCCCATTCTACCTCTGCACCAGGTGTGCTTATGACAGAAGGAAAGAGAGACCAGACTGAAACTATTTTGTCAGGCTACATAAATCATTAGGAATTCACAACTGCGAAGTCATGTACTATTTTCCAACAGGTTGTTGAGCTGTCATATTACAACTTGTTGCTTTATACGGCGCTATTAAAATAAATCACTGCACGTAACAGGTTCAGCTCTGCCACCTATAAGTCATTCTGCATTTTACACCTGGGAGGCGGGGTAGGCTCTGCTTAGTCGCGCTGAACTGCGGCTTCGTTCGAAATACCCGGGAAGGGGAGGGACCTGGCAGGAGAAAATACAAACAAGTTTCGTAAAATAACTTTCCAACAAGACCTCGCTGTCATCTTGGCTAATCACGGCTCTAATACGGCTTATTAGGGCATACCCACCTTTGGTACCTTGCTTCTCCACCCACCACCCTTTCAGATCTTTGTCCTGGCTCCGCCTCTCGCCGGCGTTATAATGGGCTGGTCTGAAAGTGGTGGAGAGACACACAACCACAGGGGAAGGGAGAGATAATGACAATAACACTAATAACCCTAATAACCCGTCTGCTGCCCGCCTCGCAGCGAGGAGCCAGCCCGGCGTCCCGGCACTGACAGGGGCGAAGCCGGAGAGAGCGGAGTAACCCCGACGGCCCTCGAGAGCTTCTCCCCGCGCCCGGGGAGCGCCGAACGGTAACAGCGGCAGCGCCCCCGAGGAGGACCGAGCCCGGGCGGACACGGAGAAGTGCCGGCTCCGGCAGCCGCCCGCCCGCCCTCTGCTCGCACCGGCTCCACGGGGGCCGCCTCGCCCCTCTCCTTCGGCCCCATGGAGCAGCGAGAGTAAAGAGCGAGGAGGACAAAAAAGGGGTGAAAGAAGAGCGAGCACCCCAGTAGGGGAGAAGGAGGTGGAAGCCCGGAGGATCGCCCAGTCCCGAGAGCGGCAGGGTACCGCCGCCCGTCCTCGGTGCCCACCAGCCGCGAAGGGGCCGGCCCCTGCCAGCGACCCCGGGCCGCCGGGCTGAGGCGCGGCCCTGACGGTCTCGCCTACCGCCGCGGAGCTGTCCAAGCCGGCGAGGGGACAGAAAGCCCCTAGGTCGCCTCGCTGCCTCCCGCCTCCCTTGAGGCCGCGCCGAGGGGCGGGGGTCGCGCCCGCCCAGCGGAGCCGCGGGGTGCGGGGGGGGCCGGCGGCGCCATCGCCATGAAGCTGGAGGTGTTCTCGCAGCACTATGAGGACAAGCTGAGCACCGGCAGCGACCAGGAAGGCAGCGGCTCGCTCTCCCCGGTTCCGGCGGAGAGCGAGTTGGGCTCGGACGGTGACTGCGCTGCCAACAGCCCGGGCGGCGGGGCCGGGCGGCCGGGGCATCCCCCGCCGCCGCCCCCCACGCCGCAGCCCCCGCCACCGCCGCCGGCTGAGAGCGCCAAGGGGAAACCCTACACGCGGCGGCCGAAACCGCCCTACTCCTACATCGCGCTGATCGCTATGGCCATCCGCGACTCGGCCGGCGGCCGCCTGACCCTGGCCGAGATCAACGACTACCTGATGAGCCGCTTCCCCTTCTTCCGCGGCGCCTACACCGGCTGGCGCAACTCGGTGCGCCACAACCTCTCCCTCAACGACTGCTTCGTCAAGGTGCTGCGCGACCCGGCGCGGCCCTGGGGCAAGGACAACTACTGGATGCTGAACCCCAGCAGCGAGTACACCTTTGCCGACGGCGTCTTCCGCCGCCGCCGCAAGCGGCTCAGCCGCGCCGCCCCGCCGCCGCAGCCCGCCCGCCCCGCCGCCGGCGCTCCGCCGCAAGTGCCGCAGGAGGCGGCCGGAGCGGGCACCGCGTCCCCCGGCGCTTCCCCGCGGTGCTGCTGCGCCTCCTCGCCCTGTCACTGCGCGCCGGGGGCCAAGGAGGCAGCGGCGGGGAGCGGCGGGGCGAGGCAGGCGGGCGGAGGCCCTGCCAAGTTCTCCAGCTCCTTCGCCATCGAGAGCCTCCTGCAGCGGCCGGCAGGACCCCGCGCCGCCCCGCAGCCGACACCGCACGCCCGCCTCCTGTGGCCGGCGCCGCCCGCGCCCCCGCACCTGCTGCCCGGCCCCTACTCGCTGCTGCCCTACCCACCTGCCGCACAGCCCCCGCCCGCCGCCGCCCTCTACGGCGGGGGCCTCCTGCAGCTCTGCGCCTACGGGCTGGGAGAGCCGTCGCCGCCGCTGCTGCTGGGGGGCGGGCGGCCCGCGCTGGCCCCGGGGGAGGCGTCGCCGCTGGCGGAGCGACCGCGGGCGCCGCTGTTCCACGCCGGCCTCCCCAAGGGCGGGCGGGGGCCGCCGCCCGGCTCCCCGCTCTACGGGCCCCTCCGGCTCGCCGGGCCGCTGCCGCCGGCGGCGGGGGGCTCGGCCCCGTTCCAGCCGTACGCCGTGGAGACCCCCCTGGCTTAATGGAGCCCCCCTCCTCCCCTGCGAGGGATCTGCCCGGGGAGGCGTGGAGGGGGAAAGGAGGAGGCTCTGGATCCCGCACTTTAACTCCAGAGGCGACCACAGCCTCCAAGCAAAAGCCTCGGTGACTGTGCCTTAGTGAAATGACAGTGGGTTTAACTTAAGCCAAAAAAGAAAAAAAAAAAAAAAAAGAAAGAGGAAAAAAAAAAAAGAAAAAAAATTAACTGTTGGTTTGGACATAGCCATGAGCCTCAAGTGCTTCTTACTGTTCGTTGAGACTACTTGACTTAAGCCAGTTCCTCGCCACCTCCTTTCTATGCCCCTCTCTTGTCCCCACATCTCCTGCTACCGAAGCCTGGGGCAGCAGAGCGGGGGTGCCCCGTGGAGGGGCGCGGTGGCGGCCGCTGGGGGATGCGCTGTGCGCTTGGGGGGGCGGGGAGGAGGGAGGGGGCCGGGATCAGCAGGGAGAGAGGAGGGGAGGGGGCCGGGGTCTGCTGTGGAGCCGTAGGTCTGTACTGCAAAGCAATGCATCACTGTGCCAAAAGAAACCTTTTCTCCTGTCCGGCAACTAGCATTTCGTGGGAAGGGAGGGTATTAAATTATTTATAAAAGTAGTGTTTTTAACACAAAGAGAGTGCAGCTTTTTAAATTAATTATCGGAGGGGGTGGGAGAGGGGAAAGGGCTCAAGGAAATGTCAGGCGTTGTCTCCTGTACTGGCTGGCGTTCTACATTTATGGCCAAGACCACTGCTACTGGAAAGAGTGATTTTTTTTCGTATTTTATTTTTGTGTTTGTATGTAATATATGTGCGTGTGCATTTTATTGACGCTCGGCCACCATGTTTTTTCGGGTTTTTTTCCTTTCTCCTTTCCCCCGAATAAAAGCTGCCCCCTAAATAAAGGCGGTAATAAGGAGAAGAGCGTGATATCTGTGCTGGCGTGAGGGAGGGAAGCCTGTCGTGGGACAGCCTTGACCGAGAAGCTTGACGAGGGCCGCGGGGGCAGCAGGGCTGCCCGCCCTTTCATCCTCATCCCTGCTGGCGGGTAGAGGTGCCATCTATGGACCCGCCTTGTTTTAGTCACGGGAGATGAGAGGTTCTCCTCTTGGGCTGCCGCCAGGTATGAAAGTCCTCTGCAATTCCTCGAGTCAAATCAATTTCCCGCCGGGGCTCAGCCCTGCAGAAATGCTGGCGATTTGCAGGCGGGGCTATTTGCAGGCGGAGATATTTGCAGGCTAACTGCCTGACGTAGAGGCAGCCCGTGAAAATCCTGTACATCTGCCTTCCCTTTTTGTTGTTGTTGTTGTTATTTGTTTGTTTGTTTGTGGGGTTTTTTTGTTGTTAGTTTTCCCACGAAGGACAGCAGGCGACATGTTAATCCTGTTGTCATCTCTCGATCCAAGGAAAACTCACTTTAGGAAGGTGGTTGGCACTACCGGGCTCCGGCTGCTTCTGGTGGAGACATCCCTGCTGGCACCTACAGCGGGCGAATACCCAGCGGGGTGAGGGCTGGGGAGTATCTGCTGGCAATAAAAAGTTTGCACGCGTTGCCTTCTCCCAACGGGAGTTTGTTAAGGCTGATTTGTATAGTCAGAAGTGATCAGCAAAGCCTCAGAAAGGCTGGGTCCGAAAAAGGAAAGGTTGCACTGCCTGTGCTACTGAATTACAAATCAGTGTCGTTCCCGAACTCGAAGAGTTTATACAATGCTGAAATGACCATTCGGGATTCGTTTGTTCTGTTCTTTGTTTTAATTAATACTTTAAAAAGTATGAAAATCGGCGGGCTCTTTTCCCCTTCAAGTCCTTTGCTTAGGCACAGGTTACCTAAAAAAAACGATGACTAGGAGAATTTTGGTCTCTGGATGGTCTTCTCTCTAATTACATGTATTTCTAAGCTTGGAGTTTCTCTCCCACCTCTTTTTCCCTCAGCGCCGAGATTCAGCCGCTGACTAGCTTCTACCCTACTCGCAAAAATTATTCCGAATAGCATAGGTGTGTTGTGAAAGGAAAGCTTCAAACAGAAGGATCTGCGGCCGAAAACACCGACTTGTTTCAATGCAGCTCAAACACATTTCACGGTGTGTTTAGCTCAGACCATAACATCCATCAGAACATTGCGAGAGATTAGTGACTAATGTATGAAGTAATCCAACCCTTGAAGGAATTGGTTTTTATGTACACACGCTCATGCACACATACACTATTTCGACATCATTCTGCCTTCAAGGCTCTGTGCAAATATTAATCTACTCTTCCATAATCTGCTCTTTCCTCTGGCTTGTATTTTACCATCTCTTTTTTTATAGGAGTCCACATGACCTAACAGCATGCAACTCCTAGTATCTTCTGCTTTTATCCATCTGCAAAGGTCATATTTCAGGGTATGTTAAAAGTATCTTGATGGAAAGTGGAATTTGTTATTATAGCCACAACTGTGTATTTTAGTCGGGTGTATTTAAGTGTGAATAGGGATGAATTGTGTGTAAACGTATGCTTAACAGGACGACATTGAGCTTTTTACTTTTAGAAAATAAGTATACTAAAAAAGAAGGAAACAAATTTTAAAAAAAAGAAAGAAAAAAAAGGAAAAAAAAAAAGAAAAGAAAGCCCGCAGAGTTCGATATATCCCTAATTAATAAGCATTCTCTTCTGTATTTATCTTCTATGAAACTCCATTTTTTGATATGTCGAGAAACATATGTCAACAGTCCAGTAACAGGGATATCTGTGTCCCCGCGGTCCTTTCTTGGCCCTTGTCTGGATTTCCTCAGACGGTCGAGATGAGGGTTTAAAGTGGTCCCCGGTGCGGGGCGATGGCAGCAGGGGACAGGTATCGCCTGCTGTCCGGAGCCCGCTCGGCGCCGGTTCTGTGGGGCTTTCGCTTGCTGAAAGGTAGGGAGAGTCGTCTCCGCCTCCTCCTGCTTGAGCATCATCCTCCTAAGAGCAGGCGAGAGACGAGTTTCCCCCTGTTGACCTTTGGGTGGAAGTTGTCCCATTCCCGCTACTTCTCAGAGCGTGCCGGCTCGTTTGCTTCCGAGCAAATGAAGGCACGGGAAGGAAAAAGCCGCTGTGTCGGTGCTGTCACACGGCCCCGCGCACACGGCAGAGGCAGCACAGCAGCCCCGCCGGGCGGGCCCCGCGGTGTTGGGGAAGGGTCCCCTCCTCGGAGCGGACTCGGCAGAGGGGGACGGCCGGCCCCGGTGCAGAGCCGTAAATCCGAGCTGTCAGCTGTGACAGACGGCTGGTGAAACACAGCACCTGTCCAAACACTTTCCAGCAGCAGGTAATCAGAGAACCGACACTTTACATTTTTGTGTGGAACAAGCGCATTAACCATTTCACAGACCTTCCCAAAACAGCGATGTTTGTATGTCTGGGTACTTTGTCTTTTTTAACGTCTAATAAATCAGGATGACAGAAGGGAGACAAAGCCTTCTGACTTGTGATATTTGACACATCAGCAGCAAGCCAACACTTGGGAGCCATGGCCTTTTAGCCCTGCATATGTCTGTATGCAGACATACCAGTGTCTGCATCACCCACAGCAGGTTTGTAGGATGGGTGCAGTTTGTGATGATACTTGAGGGATTTTTCCACAATGCACAGGCAAAAATTAGGTCAATAGCACAGAAAGCCTGACAGGAATAGGGAGCAAAACAAGTCTCTATCAGCATGTGAGAGGACTTGAAAACATCCCATGCTGGCTGCTCCAACCCCACTGCAGTTTCTTCAGAAGCCTGGTGGAAACATCAGCCTAAGCAGAATTGCACGTGAATTCAGATTCAGACTGGGCTCTGGTTTTAGGCACTTTTTTTGAGGAGATTTAGCTTTCCAAATAAATATATTTTGTTCCTGAGACTTTTCCTCCCTACAACTGATTAATCTCTTTTTGGCTCTGAATGTTTTAATATGCTTTAAAGCGGGGAAAAAAAAATCATGCCTGACAATAAAAATATTTTCATCAAATATTTTGGGCAGCTTCTCCATATCCCACCCCTGCTATGGCAGATAGTGATTAAATGGTTACCTGAAAAAAAGTCAGTCCTAGCCACTTTCCTAAGTCTCTTCAAATTTTAACCTGCTGAGCAGCAGAAGTGAACAGATTTCTCCTTAATGGAATAAGACCAAATTAATGCAAAGACAATGTTTAAGCAGAATTTTGTGCACTTCAGGAATTAATGGCTGCCAAACATGAACCCACAGGAGAAAAAAGCTTGCAAAAGTAATCTGTAGATAACAGCTCCCATATATTACATAGAGTCAATGTAGCAGGATAATACAATAATACTGTGCCTATTCTCCTTTAGAGTGGAGCAAAGTGTTTAACTCTTGTATCTCAGTGGAGACATGCCAGTAGGATGGCAGTTTGATTGTTATTTTCCCATTAGATCAATCAACTCAAATTTTCACAGAGCAGATCTGATGAAGCCTGAAATTTGCTTTCAGCTTACCTTCCAAATTCCACATAAGGTGGCATAGGTATCCCCATTGGTATTCATAATGCTAGTCAGGAAGGAATCCATTGAAATCAGTCGTTTGATTCACCAGCCATTTGATTCACAGCAGTGCTAGCTACAAAACTCAGTTCAACACAGATTTTTAGTGAAAGTTTCTAAGCAAAAAAAAAAAAATGCAGCCCTTTGTATTACACTAGATGCTGAGAAGACCAAAAAAAGTTGGATGGAATGTTGTCTTGGGAATTTGCAGATTTTTCTACCCCAAACCATTTTTCAAAAGGGTGAGTCTTAAGGGCTGGATGTTTCAGGAGCAGAAGACCCTTACAAAAATAAATTCCACCCCAGAAAACGCACATACAAAGGACTCAGATTCATAGGCCCTTCATTTTTCACACCATGCCTTAAGAAGCCCAAGGTGAAACTTCCTACACAAGAGCAAGGCGAACAACCACAGCCCTAAGTAGAAGGGTATTGCTTCTAACCAAAGTCCACATTTTGCACAACTCTTCACTGGGCTGGGGGAGGTGTTTCATTTAATAACAGGCAAGAGAGTCAGTCCTTTCGTTGTGCCAGGCTTTTTGCCTTTTAAGTCTGAAGTAGACAAAAACAAAGTTGAAATCCACCTCCAGCCAAATTCAGGGCACTAAATTGTGATTTTGGCAAGAGTGCTTCTTGCAACCTCACTGAGCACTACAGTAGCTCTTTAATGATGGGGTGAATATAGTTCCATCATTCGTTTACATCCTGAGGAGGAAACATTTTCCTCTTGACTAAATTGTCCTGTCTTCACTGACTCTCAGAAAAACAGCTTCAGAGAGGACATCTATGGGGTGCCAATACCCCATCATAAAAGACAAATGGCTACAGAACACCTAGTCCTTTCTAAACATCCAAACATATTCATGCATCATTTTTCAGGTTATCTATTGACAGCTTCAGAAAGCTACTAATTCACATCATCTCCACCCCTGCACAGGAGCTAAACATTGCTGCTGCCTTCAGGAACTTATATCTCCATACATCTGCATGGACTAGGCCTTTGTCCTCTTTTCCAGGGCCAGAGGGGGAGAGTATGAGGAAGGATTGAGAGAACACAGTCATTACACATTTGTGCTCTTGCACCATGCTATTGTTTGCTTTGTTATGACCTGTTTCAAAATGTCAGAGCTCTTTCAAGCAGCATGGCATACTAATAGCCTCATCTGCTATGGGGAAAAGCAATGTTTTTGTGGGTTCTTTCCCCTCCTTAATAGCAGAGAATATTCAAGATGGAGCAATACAACTTTAGTCCTCAGTACAAAGTCTTGAGCAGACTGTGTGAGACCCAGGACCACAAGGTAGAAAAACATGTAAGAGGGGAAAAAACAGGAAAAATAGGGCGACACCTAGTTTTCCAAATTCCATGGTAGCGGCTTCCTGATCATGTTTATATGCAATATGTGTTCATAAATGTCTTAATAAGTATAATTTAGCTGGTTTAGGGTCCAAAGGGTTTATTTTAGCTGTGCTTGAATTGCTGTTGTTATTTTAAGTCATAATTTGGTACTGGAGTATAATTCCAATGACATCTGACAGTCAGCTAGTAACCCTTCACATAAATAGTACACTTCTTGTTTATCCTTAATATTGCTAAAGTATTTTTAGTCCACTGTAGAAAAATAGTGTTAATGAATAACATACCTGAGCCAAATTGGGCCTAACTAGAGGCACTCTGTGGGTCCATGAGGTATCCCAGGACACTTCACTGGGAGTACTCTTCAACAAGACTGCTTCTTTGAAATTCTTTTTTTTACTTTATAGATCTTTAAGTTACCTGCCTTAAAGTTCTCAGTGTTTCAGCAGAAGCCTGGGACTCCACTCTCCTGGCCTATTACTTTATTCAGCGGCTGTTACAAACAGGCAGATGAACTTCAACATTCCAAGTAGATGTTGTCAATCTTACTTGAATTTTTGAAAAGAAGACTTTCTGTAAAACCTCAGAGATTACCTATTGTCTTTCAAACCAGACATATGGCACCAAACCGTCCATTTCAGTTCCTTCCACAGCATTTACTGTTTAAAATGACAGCACCTTACTACAGAAATAGCCTCACTAGATTTCTAATAAGGATGTATAAAAATGTGGACATGAAAGTTTTCTGGAACTGCCCAGTTGTTTTCCCTCCAATGCAGTTTCTTTCAGTTTATTTTTAATAACTTAAGAAGCAAGGCAGTATTTAGTAGCTATGTTTAAAGCATCCTAAGCAATGAAGAGGAAACCCTACGAAGATACGGTTTTCTTTGTGAGAAAGTTGCATAACCAGGTGATAGCAGATATTTAGTATTAATCCTAAAACAAGCGTATAATGGAATTCTCTTTTACCATCAAGCAACTGCTGTTGCTCTGGGTACTTCACACAGGCATTTTCATTGCAGTAGTAAGTGCTCAGTACTCATCCTCATACAACACCAGAGTAATTCCCCTCGTTTTGGCATAGACAAGCCTCACTTTGTTCTATGTTATCATCACATTCCCCATTAATCATTGAGCAGAACTGTACAGATGTACAGCAGCAACCTTCCCAATTTTTCCTCATAAGTCAGTCTGGGAAGCCCCCAAGTAATTTCTGTGTATCTCTGAATTTCTCTGGATCATCTCTTTCTGACTAATGGTAAGAATGTGGCGAAGGCATAGCTTTCTGTGTCACAATACCTGGAGTCACGTCAGGTTCTTCCCATGCCCCTTGGCTCCAGAAGAAGCAAGTTAGCAAAGGACAAAGAAGTAATAAATTATATTCAAAGCAGCCAGGATCACACGTGACAACAGAATACAGACTGCAGTTACTCAACCTTCTCAGCAATAACCATCAAAAAAACCCACTTCAGTGTAGCATTTCAACAGCCTTGTTCAGTCAGAGAAACAGCCTTCCCCTTTCACTTCCCTCTGCTCCATTATCTTGCTTGCCCTTATCCAAAGCTATCCTTAAGGAAACAAATAATTTTGCCCTCGACTCTAGCCTACAAAACACTGAGCACAAAAGGACAGAACTTGCCATAGACTTTTCTGATGCCCTAGCACCCTCTGCTAAGAGGACTTCTCCCCAAGTCTCTTACAGACAGCCTCTCTCCTTCCAGATCCTAAATTGGGAAGATAAAGCATATAAATTGTAATTTTTCTGGTCAGAGCTCCTAAACTAAAGCCCGCTCATCCTGTAGCAAAGTTGCTCCTGAGACCTTGGCCAAAGCAAAATTAAAGTATAGCACTGCTCATCCATTTCCCAAGGAAACTGGGAAATTCTTGGGTCTTCCACAGCTAACAAGATAAAACACTTGTCAGAGCTCGCAAGGAGAATTCAGGTTAGAATTTTCCTGTTCCACAATAACTAAGTATTGTTCCCAATTTCTTTATTCCACACAAAGAAGATTCGTTTTATTCTTTGCTGGAAATAAGTTTCCCCCATCCCATACCGTTACCAGGAGCTGCATGGGAGAGTAGCCTCTTTGCATTATTATTTCTAGCACTGCAGATGAGAGGTTCAAATCTGAGCTGGTGACTTGAAACACCCAGCATCATCTTGTTGTTGTAATATCTTCCTCTCCACTACAAACAACCAGAGCAAGGACTGCAAGATTACCCAAACTTTAATTAATGTTTGCATCAGGAAAATTTATGTTAGACATCCTTTTGTTCCTTGCCCAACTGAAATCTCAAGACTAAGAGCTCCTCTGTGTGAAAAGGATTGAAAGGTATACATTTTCATAGCTTGATTGAAACGTTGGGGAATTATGCTGGGGTTTCCTACAGGGTGGAGATGACTCCCTAAACTAGGAAACAGATGAAGAAGCCAGAAGTCAGTCAGGTCACCCACGGGTTTGTGAACACTGCAGTGATGCCAAAGGCCTGTTAGTCGGAGGAGTAAATCTGTAAAACAGAGAAGAGGATGGGATATAGTTCTAGGGCTAGTACTTGTGCTAAGTAGCCAAAGCTGTAGTTTACTGTCTTACTCCAAGATGCCACAAGAGCCTTTTTATTCAGGTCACAGTGTAGTATCAGCAATTGGTAATTATTTTCACATACATATGTATTACATTTTAAAAAGCCCCTACAATAAAACATCTTAAAGCAAATAAATTAAAAAACTGGACCAGCGTGCACCATTGTTTTAGCACCTTTTAGTTCAGTGCACATATCACTGTAGTGAACTATTTAAATTAAAGGACCACACTCCTCTTCCTATAGGATTGCTGCACCATCCAATTAACTAGTTGTTGTGGAAAGGAAACTGTCTTGTGCAATTAAAAGGAAAATTGTTCTCAGGGCCCTGATTCAGTGGAAGTCGGCAGGTTTATTCCAAGAGAGAATAAAAACCTCTGGAAAAGAATGAATATTTTAAATGTTTAAGTCATTGTGTTATAGATGTGCATGTACAAGGGAGAATCAAAGTCTTTCATCCTTTAGGCCAGTTTGGTGTCAGGATATATAGAAACTTGTTGTTAACTAAGACTTTTTTTGTTTTGTTTTTACATTTGAAGTACTTCTGGTAGTTAGCTTTATCAGGAACACAGGCAGTTGTTACTTTACCAAAATCTATTCTAATACAGGGGACACTGCAGTGGAAAAGCAGGGCTCCTTGTGGACTTGCACACCCTGTCATAGTATCCTTTAAGAAATGAGGTTTTGCAATTTCTGAGGAGTCACATGCACCCAGACTTGAATCTAACTCAGATAATAATCTGAGCCGTGGGACCCTTCCCTTTGGCACAGTTCTGCTCTTCCTTACCAGAACAAAAAGTCTGGCTTAACAGGCTGGTGCCTACAGGTCTCCCAGATGTGATGAGGTCTGACAAGACCATATCATCACATTCATTCTTATTTAATTGCTTGCAAAACAGGATTGAACACTGCTTGAGTTCAATTTATTTTGGTTGGTTGCTTTTGTAAGCACCATCCATCTACATCCTCTAACACAAGGCCAGCAAATAACATCCTATGATCAGGGATTGTGCCAATAGCCTGGATCTATCAGCCATCACTACACGAAGTGCAGCACAGGAGTATCACAGGGATCTCCATCACAAAAAGAAGTTTGGTGTTGTACACTTATTACTAGAGCACGTTCCTCCAAGTGGCACATGCAGCCCTCAGACCATGCCTACACAGCTTCTACTGATACCAGTGACATCCAAGCTCATTTAGAACAAGCCACAAAAGCTTGCAGACAATAAAGAAAGCCTCACAAACCAATCCCTGTATTTCATCGCTTCGTAACAACTGTAAAACACTAGAATTGTACGGATATTTCCCCTCAAAAGGGCTGGGTTAGGAATGGATGCACATAATGGGCTCCCTTCTATTTATTTGATAAATTTCCAGTTCTATGACAGAACAGACTGAGAAAAACTGAAAACAATTTCCATAGACTGACTGAGAAGCATGTTCTGCTCGAGTTCAGCCTCAAAATTTTATTTCACAATGGTGAAAACAAATAAAAAAGTCCATTTGTTTTCAAGATACGCACAAATCTACCTCCATGACAGATGGCTCCAGATGATTTCAGCAGGAGTTCTCATGGACATTTAATATCCCAGTCATTCTGCTCTTGTTGGGAGTGGCTCAAAACCCAGCTGAGCCAGGAACTAAATGTGAGCAGCTATACATTAATCTTAATTGCTATTCTATAAATAGTCTGGGAAAGAAGGTAATGGGAAACCCCAGCCAAATTGAGCAACCAGAGGCATGAAGGGGTATTTTTGTGTCCCCTGCATTATTAAAAGGCCAAATAGGTGTTCAAATTAGAAGGTTCAAACATGGACATCAAACTCTCTTTTGAGCAAGAGGCTTATTTTGGCATAAAGCCAAAAATCATAAAGCTAGTTTTAATCTGATAGTTTGTTATGTATTTTCATAATTCTCTGTTGTGTTTCTTTAAACTTGCCTCATAAGTGCCAAATTTTAGCTCTGAAGATGCTGAACAAGCTGATTACTTGCACAGTAACTGTTTTCCTGGATCTTCAACTTATTTCAAAGGACCTTATAGCCACAACTGCAGTAAGCTGGGAGGAACCAGAGAGATTTCAGGGTTCTGAGCTCACCATGGGCCAGGCTGCATCCAGTTCTTCTGAAATTCTCAGCCTGCAACAGAGAATTCCACCTCATGCAATGCCACCCAGAAGTACATGCAATGCCATGCTTACCGTAGATAGAGGAAGCATTTTCACCCCAGTGGGAGGAGAAACCAATGAGCAATACCTGGAATGTCTGACGGACCAGGTCTTGCAAGGGCACATCCCCTTAATGGGCAGAACAAAACCCCTTAAGCCTTCAAAATTCACACTAATTCTTCAGGGAGGTTCGTGATAGGCAGGAGTTAATCAGATGCTCATGGACAAGGACACATCATTCTTTAACAGAGTAGGGGAAAGTTGCTCCCACATCTATGAGAACTAGGACCTTGGAGAAAATCCTGAAGTCCAGAGGGTCGTGGGTTCATGTTCTTCCAACCAAAACAGCTCCACAGGATGTCTGCAGAGATAAAAGCTTTGTCCAAGCCCTGCCAACCCCTGCTGCCTCTCAGGACAATCAACTGCCAAAACCAGCAGCAACTGGAAGGAGCCTGGGAAAGGAGGAGGAAACAACTGAGTCTCCTGAGGGCCTTGCTGCAGCTCTGCCTGACACCACATCACCACACAAGTCTAGTGTGTTCCAACCCAAACACTCTTATCACCATGTACAGCCCTGAGCCCTGGAGTTCCCTTCTGCCATCAATGCTTAGATAGGTTATCATCATTATCCATCATGTAAACTCAACTACTGTTCAAGCTGCGCTGATGTGTGATAACCATACAGTGTTGATCATCCATATCAGGCTGAAAACATACCTGAACTTTGAGATGTTTATATGTACAGGCTGGTGGAGAAACTTGACTGGTGGCCCTGCTTGCATAAGGCTGTCTCCTTGCTCTATTAGTTCTACAGACTGAACATGCAGGAAAACCTTAATATTCAACTAGAATTCATATTTTTTTCATTAAAATATAGTTAGAGTGAGAAAAAAATCCCCAGAATCTGATTTTCAGTCAGGAAGAGGAAAACAATCTTATTTGAAACTATTCACATTTCAGCTTTGGTTTCTTTTCCAGAGACCTGATCAACACTGTCAAGCATAGTACTACTTTTCATTTGCTTGATTTACTCCAGTACTTGCCTTAGTTAGTAACTCCACACAAAATAAGGAGGAAAAAAACCAATGATTTTTAAAAATATCATCCAATAAAAGTAATAGCAAAGGGCCCATCAATACGCAATCTGAATAACACATCAAAACATTATCTACAAATAAAACCCTCAATTACTTACACTTATTAAAAAAAGCATAACATTTTTTATGGCTGCAGAGATAAATATATATTGGCATTTGCTGAAATAATAAGTTGGTCTTGGTGAAAAGCTGTATAATGTGACAGAGTAGAAATATGGATTAAATGTGGTCATATTTGCACTATGAACACAGAGCTCAAAGCCAGAAAACAAGAGGTCTTAAATCTCCACATTTCACTGATGTAAATGGGAGCATGAAAAAATGAAGGTTTTGTGTGAAAAAAGACTTGCAGAGCCAGTTTCATATTCTGCAATCAGAGGAAGACTCACATGCTACAGAGAAGAAGGAATCCATCCTTTTGATGTGGGCAAGCAAGGGAACGTCTCCTTCTGGACCGTAGCATGCACCTGCACCACAAGTGGCACGGGTGACTATGCTGTTCATCACCCCTGGGGCCCAGAGGCTTCCCTTGAACCTGTGAGTGCTGGCAACATCTCCCAGCCCATTCCTGTATGGGAGGCTGAAAGACTCAAGCAGGGTAGACAGGCTTGCTGGACTACCACCAGCAGAGCCTGCCAGGTGAATTACCTTTTCCCTGGCTGCTCTGTCCAGGAGAACTCCAGCACATTCCATGCAGCTGAAATACATCTCACTAAAAGTCCAAATTTACAACCAATCTGTACAGAGCTTTCCAGCTGACCTGTAATTGGTGGGAAAATGTCATGAGCAACAGCAAGCTAGACTGTGGGAATTGTTATGTATCTTTCCATAGGAAGCCATGCAATTCCAAAATCCCTTCAGATGTGTCCAAAAATCTGCCTGTCCTATATCAAAGAGAAACTTCGGTTAGCCCAAGGTCCTGTCTCCAGTACACGTATTCTCTATAGCTTAGGGAATGGTCAACAGCAGGTAAACATAGTCCCACATATTTCCTAATTCTACATGAAGATTTGGATATTCCTAAATTGAAACAGGATTTTTGTACTTAATAGCCCCAAAAAATTTTCTTAAGCAAATCTGTCCTGTCACTTTTTGAGCCCATGCCAATGTTTTCTGTTCAATTTCACAGTCAGATTTGTGTCATTTGAAGAAGCACCTCTTGCTATTTTTTTATGCAAGTGTGTCCTGATAACAGACCACAGGATCAACTGTAGTTGCCATCTGGGAGAAATTTGCAACCATTACCTAAGCTCTTCTCTCCTAACTTCAGACCTGCATTAAATCCCCTCACGGGAAATCTCTTGAAGAGTTTTGATAAATTCATCCCTCATCCTGATCATACACACGAACCTTATTCTACCTTTATTGTACCTTGCTCTGAGAAGTAGAGGGGGTTGGCAGAGGTTCAGGGGTGGGAGGCCTCTAACCACAGACAAGATTTGAGACCTGAGTGTATCAAGGTCCCATATTATGCCAACGCAAGTGAACTGGTAGTCACGAACAAAGTATCTTTACTGGTTGCTACAGTTTTCTCCAATTGCAGCTCAATATGGACTTTTGTTTTTCACTAGGAAAATCAAAGCAGCACTCTCCTGTGTCGTAAGAGTTGTTTCAGAGCCTATCTGAAGCTTTTTCCTTCACCATAAAAATTGCTCTCTTTCAAAAACCAGACGTACCTCAGCTTTGATAGGGAGGATCGGACCTACGTATGCCATCAGTATGAGGCTGTCCAGCTCTGTTCCTTTGTCTTTGGGCCAGCAGCATGTACATCATGCAGCACATGATGTCCTCAGGTCCCTGGGAAGACCACAAAAGCTGGTGGGGGAGGGTGAGGTTAACAATAAGTCATGCTTGAAACCCCTCCAGGCGATCCCCCACCGTTCCATCCATAGCAGCGTCTTTCATAGTTGCACGTTCCATTCCTGAAGCCTTGTCTACCACAGATGGAAGCAGAAGCTCTGGCCTGCCAAAGACCAACTCCAATTCTACACAAAATTTTTCTGGTTTTGGTCTGTTCTTCTGATCCTGAAGACAGATCACAGATGTCTTGAATAAGTAACTAGAAATTTCTTGGGTTTTGACTAGAGCTGTCAAAGAAAGATCTCATGGTTAAGCAGGATGGGGCAAAACCACCAGGAACAAGAGCTATCTTGCCCACCTTTTTCACAGCAAAGGTTGACCAAATTCTCTGTGTCCTTTCTATGAGCCTGGATATTTTCTGTAGTCAGAAGACCTCCTCTGTTTTAATAGTCTTTGTCTAGAGCTTTAGTCTTAGTAGGCAAAACCACCATCTTCAGGAGTGATCTATATCTTATCCAAAAATAAAATTTTATTTTGACTTTGTGCCCACCACTGCCCAATCTGCTGAGAAGCAGCAGTGCTGTGTGTTCCTGATTATCTAGAGAAGCACACAAGGAAGGTTTTGGAAGAGCTTTCTATTTCATATTAGTATCTGTGAATGAGCCAAAAGATATTAAAACAAGGAAAAGCATTTTCAGAAGAATAAGTCATCCATCACACCTTTCCCCCTTTCCCCCAACAACTACTTTTGTTTAATATTAGCTTCAGTAACAACAACAACAAAAAACTCATTACAAATTACCCAAGCTACAAGATAGCTTAAATATTAACAAGCATGTAAAGCCACTGGGGGTAAGAGCCTGGAGCTGTATAATAATAAAGCAAGACTCAGCGAGATTCCATAATTATTTGTTACACAACCCAAGAAAGTAGCTAGAGCATTTCTAAGATTACACACCTCGCTTATGATGCCTAACCATGCCAGAAATTACATAAGACTTTTTAGAACACAATCATTTATCATTAAAAAGGCAAAACAAAGGGTCATTATGACCAGGGGTGACAAACTAAGAATTAGTTTACTTAGGACCTGATCCAAAGCCCATGATAGTGATTTGCATACATTTCAACATGCTTTGGATCAGACATTGAGTATTTTCCATGTTCTGTTTTTTGCTTCTGTGGAACTAAAGGACTGGAATGGTAGAGGAAATTAAAGCGGACATATGTTCCTGTCAGAGCTGAGAAATCAGAGCTGGCACTGATTTTGGTGATGGTAGCATCTGTTTTACATCCTTCCAGGAGTAAAAAAAAAAAAAAANAAGAAAAAAAAAAAAAAAAAAAAAAAAAAAAAAAAAAAAAAAAAAAAAAAACACCTGGCCACCAATTGAGATTCCCAAACATAGGTTTGAATGCTTTCTAGGTATTTCACTTCTGGAAATGTTGACCTATGCAGACAGCCCTAGCAAGAGTTGCAGGAAACCTCTGAAGCAGTTGAGATACAAGTGGATATATCTATTCCTAGGCACTTTTATGTCAAGAAAAATGCAAAAACACAGGACCAGCCGTACTGTTATAACAAGAAAACTACATCTGCAGCATGGAAATGGAGTCCTCAGCTGTAAGTCTAGCTCTATCCATCAGGAAGTCCTTTTGGATAAGAGCAGACACCCCAGTGAGACAGTTTATCTGTAAAGCTGCAGGTGAGGACTCCACTTGTTCCCTTCCTGCAGACAGGTTAAGGACTGTGAAGAGTACACAATTCAGTGGGGAAATACTATGAGAGAAAAAAAAAAAGAAAATTCTCTCACATACAGTCATATATATAGACCTAGAAAACATAAGACTCCTGCATAAGAAGCAAAACAAACTTTGAATTGACTTGACGGGCAACAACCTACAGGATCAGGTTCAAAAATATCTCACTGTGGAAGTGCTGCTCTGCAGCAGTTAAACATAATTAACTCAGAGTCAACAAATGGGTGGGGGGAGAAAAATCACCTCAGAATGCAACAGAAATCTACAGAGTCTTGAATATTGGGGTAAATGTGGACAAGGCCCAGTTGTTAATTGCTAATTTTTCCTAAAACCTTAACCACCATTAAATGAGGCTTGCAGGATCTAGATGCTTTGTTTTGTTACAGAAAAAAAAAAATGTTTAATAGCTACCAGAGAAGTTGCTCTCCTTGCAACTGAGCTGTACAGTCCCTGTGGGCAGACTAACCCATGACTTTGCTTGGTGTCTGTGCCTCTAACTCATTTGCAACATCCACATCTCCAGATCCCTGTCTGACAATAACACCACTCAGGACTGACAGACCACTCTTGGTCTCTCCAGGTTCATAATGTCTCCTTTAGCCCACAGCTCTCTCAGTGTAGCTTACAAGCCCTAAGCCTGGCATCAACCAAGAGCTGCACAGTGCTTCTCCAACATACACTTTGTCTTTCCACAGACAGCAAATTAATCAGGTCAACACAACAGTGGGCACCCCTCAGTGGGGCACAATTTCTTCTTCTTAACTGCTTTCTAGATGGAAGGATTCATGGTGCTGAACAGCCAAGGAGCCTAGCAAAACATCCAAACTCCATTTCTAAATCCTTTTGATTCCCGCTCAGCAGAGCAGAGACCTGTAGCACAAGGAGGTGCTGGTCTGCATGCCTTGACTTATGTCTGCAGTAGGTCTGGGGACTGAATCTACCAAGGACTCGCCCAGGAGCTCACCCCCACAGAGGCACTGGAGGTGCTCCATCTGCAATTTCTGTGATGTCTAAATCTGACCCAGCAAGTGTGACACCTGTGCCACGCAGTAGACAAACTCACTTCGCAATCAAGGATCAGAACAAAAAACTTCACACCACACAAACTCTAGTTAAGATGAGATTCTTCTTTTTCCCTTATCCAAATGATAATTGTGCCAACTTGCTTTTCCCAAGAAATTTAGTCTTCCATGTTCTTCAGCAACAATCCCTGGACAAACTAAGCTTGTTCTACACAGACTGAAAAATCTCTGATTCAAATCTTTTCCTTTCCTGTCATCCATCCTTACAAAAGGAGGAACTCTTCCTACAGAACATACTTGGCCCTCATTCTATCCTTGAGATACACGCTTTCAAACGAAAGGATAAGACAGAATTGGATATTACTTCTAGGACACAAAGCTAAGCATCTTTTAATATGAGGGAATTTGTAGGTACTTGTAGGGAACGGAACTTTCTAAGCCAAGACGGATTTGGCTTCCAAAGGGAACATCAGCAGCCCTTACAAACCTTGTGTCTCTTAGATCTACTTGGTAGGAACAGACACATTACTGTTAGAGCTGACAAAACACCCACAATTTTCTTTCTCCCCCGTTAGCTTGAGCGACACCAATCAAGGTGTCTAACCAGTATTGTCTTAGTTTGGAGCCAGTTTGCTGGCCTCTCTCGGCTCCAGTTTCTACAACTGGTGACTGGCATACCATTAAGAACAAAAACGAAGCAGAGCCTTTGTGGAGGTGTGCAGATAATCGAGGCAACACTGCAGCCTGCAGGTGTCTTTTAAGATAACACCAGGACACACCTGGATACTCCTCTGTTCTCCACTCCCAGAGGACAGCACACTGGCAGTGACAGACTAGTAGAGGATCTTCTGAAGTCACTTTAATGGGCTGTGCATTAACTAAACCATAATAAATTATTCAAGCTGTGTTCATAACAAGAAGGAGATCGTGATTTACCTTTCCTTCCCTCCCTTCCACCCCTCTCAATAATTGAAGGACTTTGTGAAGGTTATTTGTAGAATTCTTTACTTAACCCTGGATGCTTATGCATATGGGAAACACCAAATACCTCAAGACGATGAACAATAAATGTAATTTTACACAGAACTGGGAGCATAAAAGAGAAATAGAGACTTGGGACTGAAAAGGAACACACAGGTGGGGACCAAATCAGCTTACACTCATTACCTTCTCCGATTTAGAAGATACCTTGTTAAAGTCCCACTCAGCAGCCTGGTGAGGACAACTTTTTTAAAGTCTATTGTCCCCCTCCATTGCTTTAACATATTTCTCTCTTTGGAGCTCAGGTGCTTTACCAGCACATAGTCAAGCTATTTCAGGTGATCCTCTTCACTTAAATTACCTGTGAACTTCAGATCCTTTGTCAGCTTCTTCAAATCAGAGCCAGAAATAGCTTCTTTTACTGCTTTCTCCACATTCCTAAGTTAAATATTCTCAGCACACGCCAAAATTTTGATTAGCTTTGTCCTGTAATATTTTTTAATAAAAAGTCCTCCATGACCTGCCTTTGAAATCCTTCTAATAGTTACTTAAAACCAGATTCTGCTCTAACTCCTACATTCAGTTTTGTGAGCTCAGAAGGTTTATGGATCCTTACTTTTATTTCCCTGAATCATACAGTAAGCTAGGTACTCCTCTCTTCTTCTCTGGACAAAGTCTAAAATTCTTGGCATGTACTGCAATCTCTCTCCTTTGTTTCCCTGTCTCCCTTCCATGGCAATTTATTCTGATGTAGCAGTCATAGAATCCATCTGCCAAGTTTCTACACTACCTCTTATGACTTCTCTTTGGCTGTGGTCTAAGGCTTTGGATACTGTTTTTTAATTGCCATACCCTTAGAATTAGTGTAGAGAGATCCCAAGTGCTCAGCTCACTGCCTTATTTTTCTCAGACCTGGCTCTGTGACAGCTTTTATAAGGCTCCCCATTCTGCCCCCAACAGGTGTCAGGACACTCATTTAGCTGTGGACCCTTACCAGAAGTCTTTTCAAGCCTAGTTCTGTCTTCTGGCAAGAAATGCTTTCTCCCTGCTTAACTAACTGGACATCATCTTTTATTTCTTTCTCAAAGCACACAAAGTTCACGATGAGCAGACACAGAGAATATCTGGTCCCTTTGCCCAGCCACACGTTGCTCTCTGGTACCTACCTGGCTCTCTACTTACTATAACAGGAGCTGTGACTCCCCCAAGCCCCAAACTTATTTCCCATTTGGGTAGGGTCACGCCTGGCTGTGGTTCCTCTGCAGTGACACAAGAAAAAACAGTCAGAGAACCACTATCACCATTCATCTTCCCATGACGTCTCCGACTTAAGCACTTCCTACTGCACAGGATAACAGGGGAAGCAATCTGAGCACCATTTCTGTGCCCTCCTGAACCCTACCACTGCTCATCAACAACCTCTCTGACCACCGACAGTCTCTTATCTCTCAATATTTTAGACAGTGTAGTCATGGACCTTCTCTGCCTTTTCTTCTAGAAAAGGTCATTCACAGGCTCATATACAAAATCACAACTTGTCTTATCCACACCCTCTGCCTCAATCACTTTTAATTAACAGCATATTGATAAAGAAACACACAAATCAAAGATACCAACAACTAACCCACATGTTACAAAAGCCAAACAACAATAAGATTCCAGCACACATTGGGTCACTTTCTGCTAAAGACAACAACTCCTTTTCTTCTGTCTCTCCCAGGTTACCCAAAGGGGATTGGAATAACTCACACTACAGCTACTCATCAAATATTTAGCTATTCTAAAAACCACATAGCAAGTGCTACAGCAACTTCCCTGTTTACAAACCACAGAACACACCCAACTATAGCCACTAGCCCAGCCTGTGGGCCACCCTTGTTTATATGTTTGCCTTAATCAGCAGTGTATTGAAAAGAACTGCACTGCTCAGGTTCAGAGCAGCCTGGCCTTCCATTCCCTCAGAACAGCAGGCAGGTGATGGTCATCATCCTTCAAGTGGTCTCTCATGTTTACAGAAGCATGGGTTTCGGGTGGGTGTTAGGTCTCTGGTCCCCAGTGTAGTTCCCAGTGCCATGGTATTTCTCCTGCAGCTGTCTGACACAGGCACAATTGAACGTGATGTGATGGGCATTAGTTACTGGAATGGCTTCTACTTTGTCATTTTGTCTAATTTTCTAAATCTGGATGGATCCCTCACTCTGGCTGCTGCTCATCCCAGTGGGAGTTTCCAGGATGGGTACCAGGCATGCACTGAAGGAGGGAGACAATATGACGTGACAAAACAATGGAATGATGTGAACCTCATAAGTTCAGTTCATTATATATGTTTTAATATTCCAGTAAGAGTTCCTTAATTTTCTGCACCCTTGAAGTAGACATAAATGTTTTGAAAATCCATGTGATTTTTCAGCAACTCCAAAACTGTCCTCTTCTGGCCCAAAATTTCGCTGTGCACCTAAGGCCTTTCTCACTTATAATGTTTGAGCATCAATCTGTAAACAATGTAATGTGTGATTTCTAACATTATCTGCATGACACAAATGGGCAAGCAAACATAGTAGGAGTACTAAGTGTTTGGGCTATGCTGTATTTTTATTGAACAGCAGCCAAAGTTAAGACTGAGTTTGAACATTATGTTTAATAAGAGCAAAAAGCCATAGAACTGTCACTCCCTTCAACCAGAACCAGGTCTTTTTTATAATTATTACTACTTTAGAAGTAAAAAATTACTGTTGGAGGTCCTTCCTTGTTTCTCATACTCAGTCCAAAGCTGTTGACGTTACTGGAAAGTTTCCAGTTTAGAATACGAATTGGGTTGCTCTTTTATGGGTATATTTTTATTGAGAAAAAACAGAAGGTAAAATACCTGTGAAGACAGTGAAATTATCTCAGTGGAAGTACATTGGGGTAAATAAGAATAACGAAGTTCTTAAAGAAGCCCCAAAAGGGCCCTCAATAATTCAAGTGAGCTCTTGCAAAGTTCTTTTTTACTGGACTAGGAAGAAGAGAAGAATGTAACACTCATTCCTGCACTTCATAATAAAACCCCTCTTGAACCCCAAAACAGCAGAAGAGAACAGAGATATTGTCTGTCTTTTGACAATGTAATGCTGGCACCTTAACCAGCCATCCACATGGATACTGTTAGTTCGCTAGAGGTAGGTTCTGTGCTGAAGGACTCACAGTCCAAATAGGTACAATAAAATGCAATAAAATAAAAGCAATCTTCTTATCCCCGTTTTATGGGTAGGAAACAGAGCTCTGAAGAAATTAAGTGCCTTGCTGCTCAAAGCCATACAGGAAATCAGTGTCAGAGGAAACAAATTCAAACCTTAGTGTCATGGTAGTTCCTTCCTCTTGATACCACTTTGACCATCAGGGCTGCTTTCAATTAAGCCTTTTATTGAGGACATCTCTTTCCAGCTATGCATTTATATTTATTGCATATCCCACATGGTGGACTTGTAGAATTACAAGTGTCTCCAGCCAGGTTCTTTACTGTGTTTTATGAACCTTAATGAGCCCCCCCACACAAGCTGAAATACCCACATGGAGGGGGTAGGGAGCAGGGAAGCAGAAATAGCAGCATTGTGTGCAGCTTTTAGTGTGCAGTCCAGGCTCACAGAGTGGTGTGTAAACAATCCCATTCGCCACGTTTAAGGACAGGCACAATTTTAGGAAATCCAAACACCCTGTTAGCCTACTGACCTCTAGATAACCTACTTCAGCAACAATGAAACTTACAGTGTGCTGGGAGGCGGAGGGGCAACGCTGGGAAGATGCTTTGCTGCCATAGGAAATGGGCCAAGGAAAACTCTGTCATCATTTTGATGTTCGTTTGATGAGTCTGTAAAAGGAGAAGAGTATCAGCTTGCTAAAAAAACTGTTTCCTGACAGGGATTTGCAGTGAATTTTTCTACCCCAGCAGCACTAGCTAAGTGGTGCTGCCTCCACTTGCCTTGATCCTCTTACCTGAGAACTCTGCTTTTCCATAGACCAAGGTGAAATGGAATCCAAAGAAAAAATAGCTCCATATTTTCCATAGCTTTTCAACCTGAAGGCACAGAGGGAGTCTGTAAATCAGGCTTTTCTGCCTTAGATATAAAATCTCAGTGTGGATTTTGGTAATTCATACCAGGGAATACCAGAAACGTAAGCGCAGACACAGAATTGAAAGTGAAGGGGAAATTAGGGTCAAAAGCAGGAATTGTTTGCATGGCCATTTGACAGCAGCACACATTCAGTGAGCAGCTGACTGTATAAATACCTTCAGTTCACCTTGCCTGGGTTTCTTTTTCCTGTGCACAGTCAGGTGTTGGTCACACTAAATCCTTTCTGTACAGGAAGGGCTGGGAAGGGAGGTTTCACAGTGAGGATGTGCTATCATTTGTGTTTTCCACCTAGGAATGCTGTCTGCTTGCATCTTTTGAAGTGCTTTCTTGGCTGATTCAACTGTCCCCACTCTTTAGCTAGTTTACTGCTCAGAAATCTACATTGAAGTGGCCTGCCCAGTGACAATGCAGAGGACAGAAGGGATGTTTCCTCATTTTCTCTAACCAGCATCACTTTTAGCTGCTGGGAATGGCTCTAGTGATCAAAAGGAGGTTGCATGCATCAGTATTTTATCTAGTTCAATTTCTTTGTGTTTTTAAAGCCTGGACTTACTGGGAAAACTGAGGAGAAAGACCGACCTTTACAGCTGCATCAGTTTTGTGGTTCAATATGAAGGAATCTGGAACAGCACTGTTAGGTGGGCTCGCCGCAGCACTGGGTGAAGAGAAACACAGTCAGGCTACACCAAACAGTTTCATTGCAAGCCCATCTCTATTCAATCTTTTGAAAAAATCATTTGACTCTTTCTCCTCCAAGTCCTTGCCTGTGACATACTGGAGCTTTGTTGCACCCAGCACTTGGATAAATAAAATCACGGCACATGGTTCATGTAGGAATAGGCACAGCCCTGAGTACAGTATTGTAAGAGCAAGAGATTTTGTTCTTTATCACCTTGTTACATTGGTCCTGCAAGCCTAGCCATAAAAAACACCTTGTAACCATACCTAATATCCAATATGTCTGCAGCAAAACACATTTTTCATGTATCGAATCCGTGCACGGCACAGAAAGAATGACTTGGAACGGGAAGAAAGACGGAACACTGAGCTCTAGGAAAACTCAAAGGAACGTTTTATTGTAACATTTATAATAGAAGTTGGGGGGTTTAGTTTTGCCTCAAGGTGTAACTTGCTCATAAAAGCTCTGGAAAACCTGCTGTGTATAAGAACCCTGGCCTATGATGTCAGAATTCATTATGCACACAGGGGCTATTTACAGCCTTGTAAAGTTGTAGACAAGGAAATTGTTGCTGAAATATTGTTTCAAAAGTTTAAAGGTAATCATTCTACTGATGTATACACCTCAGCTCTTGAACAGATCTTTTAAACAGTTCCTGTAAACTGAAAAAATCATATGGCTTGAGTTGTAAACATCCACTCATGTTTCTTCATATGTGCTAAGTATAAAATTATATATATGTACTGGGGTAACTGTGAGGTATTTATTTTTATCCAAAAGTTATCTGATAACTTGTAAGTTAAGCATATGCATAAGATATTCAGAAATAAGACAAACTGAAAGCAATTTTCACTGCCATCTTTTCACTCCCCATTCAGACACTTAAAAAAAATAAATAAAATAAAAGAGGAAGCAAATCCAGAAAAGAGGGGTAGCAAACAATCAACCCCAGGAAAAAACAAGCATATTTTCAGCTTTCTAAATCTAAAGGTATTTTATCAAAGAGACTGAGGCATTCGTTGAAGTATGTATTTCTTAATAGAACAACTGTGGATGCAAGAAGCCCCATCTAGGATCAAGCAGGATTTGATGCAAAAGTGCCGGCTCGTTTAATGTGCCAGGAGAGTCTGCAGGAACCACTTGAGAAAGCAGTGAGTCTGTGTCTGTTACAACCAGGACTGGCACTGCTGTGTTTAACACTGAGGGAGAAAAACTGTTGACTGTAGAGTATGCTCTGTTTCATTTGATTGTTGCATGCTGTTTTATTCTTTGGCTCGAAGCATTTTAATTGCTGCTATAGTGATTTTTCCGTCACCCTGGACAGGCTTTGTGACCAGATGTTATTTGTCAATTGTCCCACAGTAGCTGGCAATAATATAACTACAGAAATATAGAAAAATATGCTTAGCACTGGGGATTAATAGCCAATCCAAGCATTTTCCTACCGAACAGTGTTTTTTCAAATATTCCTTCTCACAGCAGTCCAAATTATTTTCTAGCTCTGGATGAGGTAACTTCCCCAGCATTCCAGTTATATTTATTTTTTCTAATGCACTTGTCAACTACTTCAAACTCCACCCCACTCTTGACAGCAAGGCCAATTGACCACCCTCTCCTGGTGGTTTCATGGCGAACCAGCTCACAGCCTCAGAAATGGACTGCACCCAATGGCAGGAGCCCAAAAATAACCCCACCACTTCCACTTTTTTCAGTGTGCCTGCATTGTTCCAATCGCACTGAGATATTACTACTGATTAATTCTGCTATATAAAAGCATGCAAAATGGAGAAAAGCTGTAAGCTTTCTTTTTTTTTTTCCTGCTTTTACTCATGTTCACAGTAAAATTTCCATTGGCTTCAATAAGCTCTGTATACCAGACTAGCACTAACAGAGTTTCATTAACTTATCTGAATTACTCCTTGTTTATTGCAGTGGAAGTGAGTGGAAAATCAAGGCCAATGGGATAAGAAACAATCCTGTTATCCTGTCCATCAAGATTGCTCTGGTTTTAGAACTGAGGTTGAGTTTTATCATTGGTTTTTTTGGTCGCATAAGCTTTTACACCTTTCCATGCTCTCCACAGGTAAGTTCACCCTTGTCTCAGTCTTTCAACTCTCCTCCCTCCTTCTGCTGCTGGGCTTCCTTCTGGTATCCTTCTTTCACCAGATCTATCCAGGGGCAGCAGACAATTTGTCAGCAACTCAAGGTACTTAGTGATCTACATCTACTAGATGGCAACAGAAAAGGAATGTCTAGATAATCGTCCTCCAGATCTGAGAATTTCTCTTTGCCATCAAAACATGCAAGTCACAAAAGGCAACAGTATGCATGGAGAAGGTGATCAGGGCACAAACCAGGCAAATTTCCATCACATCCCTCCAACCCTGTAAACCAAAGACATCACCCATTCACTTACATAGAAAATACTTATGCTGCCCTGTCACAGCGACACACTAGATTCACTACACGGACTCTGACATGAGTTCTAACTAAGAAGACTGACTTTATTACATCACTGACTCCATTATATAGTATAGCAAACAAGCTAAGTGATTGGTAAGTAAGGTTAACACCTCTCCAATCACATTAGTCAAGACAAGTGTCTATTAAGAGAACTCCACCCCCATGAAAGAATGTAAACATTTATATTGTTTACAAGAAAGGCGTAAGAAAAGAATTTCTCAAAAGCAAACATCAGAAGGCAGAAAAACATAACTACACTGCCCCATCTTAGTCACCTGTAGCAGAGATCACCAATGCATCCATTGTGCCAAGACATATGCAGTGATATCACATCTACCTCATGCACAAATACCATTTGCAAAATGGGATGGCAAAGATTTCACCTCGATGTTGGTCACCCTGACATTACTCAGTAGCTCTGTTGGAACTGGAGTGAGCCACAGCTGAGGGAAACATGGAAAGAAAGATAATTGTACATGGCACTTGTTCCTTTAACACACAGCCTGTCTGGACTACACTTTCTGGTGAGTTTATGCAAATTCTTTAGGTACATGCTGTATGTATGGCTGTATAAAGATACAAAGGTAAAAGCTGTGTGTTCAGACAAACATGTTTATACCAATATATATAAATATTTTATGGTTTTCCATTTAGGAGCTAAGTAATTGATAACAATCCTGTTGCTCCTAACGTTCAGCTGGGAATGTGCCACTTTGCAGGGCTAGGTCCAGTCTCTGAGAAGAAATAACTTTAAAATAAAATTAGAGATTATTTGAAAAGACAGACAACCATTGAGACACAATCTGGATGTGCACAAATATCACTGCTACTTATTTCTACACCCAGATGTCCTGGTGAGATGAATGTGCCAGAGTGTTACAAGTGCTCAGCATTTTAAAGAAAATTACATACCTTAAACCTCAGCACCAGATTCATATTTCTATGTGAAGCTCAGAGACTTGAACCTGTTACCTCCTGTGAGCCAATTTCCCCTTGGATCCACACTGCAGATTTCAAGATTTGGAATAAGTTATGCTTTGGAGAATAAATTAGTTACTGGCAGGACAACTTTGGCAACAGAGTCATTTCCCAATCAGTTGCTTCACTAAAATTCTTCTAGCTGGGAGAAAAGGCCATGTCCTCTTCCTCTTGGGTCTGATGTTTCTTGGAGTGAGTTTGTAATAAGATTCAATTTGGAGAGCAAAAGATATGATGTTTTCTGTTAAACAGATATGCTGCTGCTCTATTAAGGCCCATGGGATATTTTTTCTTTTCTTTCTGTCTCTTTCATGAGAACAAAAAGAGTAAAAGACTTAGTAGAAGAGGGGAGAAAAGCCTAATCAAAATTAAGCAGGATTTGAATAGCTGAATTTGAATAAATACAGGACGTTCTATCCTCTGTACCCTGAGAAGCAGCAGAGCTGCCTTCCCTGGGAGAAATCTCTACCTCTCATCTTCTCCATGGCTGCTGTTTCACTTATTTCTTGGCTTTCTCTTAGTTGTCTTCAGAGCCTCCAACCCAGTATGTCTGATCTGCTGAAATAATCAGATGCATGGTTAGCCATAAGACACTTCAGCTCATGTCTTCCCAGAATGCAGGAAACTAAACCTCTATCCCATGAAGATGCACACTGTGGCTCCAATGCAGAGCCTCTGGAAAAGGGGGGACGGGACATAGATCGGTTTTCATGTGCAGCCTGAATCAGACGCTCCACACAATTTCCCTCACTGTGTGTTTGTTGTAGTGTTTGTTGTGCTACAGGAGTATCTGTCAATTCCCACTGCACACCGTAGCTGCATTGCCCTGGGGCTGCACACACAGCTAGGAGAGGACTCCTGAACACAGTGAATATAGAATGTATTTCTTTGGACAGGGCTTGCGAAGCGTTGTGGCAAGATCCAGAAAGCTCCCAGAGCATTAATTTGCTCTCCTAGAATCTGTCGTGCATGATACTGTGTTTCTGGAGTGACAGCTGGAGATGGAGCCAGGTTCTGACCACAAGAGCTATCCCTCCCTCCGCAGGGCTGCTGGCCAGACCTCCTTCCCACACCTCTGGCCACCTCCTTGTGTCACTGAGCCTGACATGTTCCCTCAGTCAGCATGCTTATGGGTGCCCACCTTGCTGCCTTTGTCTGACTCCACAGCAGCTCCCTGCTGGGCAGAGCCTGCCTTGCTTCTGGGGAGGTCTGTCTTCCTCATCTACAGGCTCCCTCATCAGCAGCCCTCAGCCAGGGTGGGAAGATGAAAGTATTTTCTTTTCTTTTCATTTCTTTTCTTTTCATGAAGAGCAATGGAGGGCAAGGGAAAGGAAATAGAGGTAAGCTAAAGAAAATTCATCCCTCAAATCCATTTTATCCTATTTTTATTTGGCTTTTTGTTTTTCTGAAGACTGAAGACAAGGAATAGAAGGGAATTTAACTATATGTAGTGCTGGAAGAGATCCATTGCTTTGCATGTCACATGCAGCTTTAAAGGCTGTCTGGGTTTGCAGAAAAGGAATAGTAAAATGCCTTCATGACTTCATTGACTTGGACATTTTTCTACCTCTTCTCTGGTGCCATTCAAAAGGCTTTTCTCACCCAAGCAGCCACCAGCATTTCTTCCTTCCATCCAGAGTCAGTGCCAAGCTGCCCTTGAGAGACCCTGGAGAAGAAGCAGCCTGTGCCCAGGCCGTGCACTGCCCAGGGTGCCTGGCATCCAAGTTCCCCTTTGGCGAAGGCAGAGGGAGCCCCAGGCTCCCTACTCACCGCCCAGACTCAGAGCAAGAGGTTTATTTAGGTCCACATAAACAGCACCATTCCTCCCAACAAATCTCACCCTTCTTCTCCCTTCGGTCCGAACAATAAAAACTTCTCTCCAAGTTTTAATAAAGACCAACATACAATGTATGCGTGATGTCAGCCTCGTGTTTAAAAGGCATAGCAGGTCTTAATAAGCAGAGGATATTACTCTGCCCTGGGACAAATCCGAGGCGAGAGTTCTCGCTTCTGGAGTGATGTGGGATGTTTAAACCCAGCCTGGAGGCGAAGAGAACCGGGACCCGGGTGAGGACCGCCCCTCTCCGCCTGTCAGCTTGGGAATTTATTTTCGTGGCAAGAAGCAGGCATGGCTGGCGTTATCGGTAGGGATGACATGAGAGTCAAACAAAGGGGCCTTTGAAATCGGAGGGGTCCCCCCTCTTCCTCTCCCCGCAGTGGCATGATTCATCTGAACAGGGGGCGAAAAATATGGATATAGACGTATCTTTAAAACTGGGCGGCTCGGGAGCTGTTGTGGGAAGGCGCCCAGCGGGGCCGAGGCTGGGAGCAGTGGGCCGGGGGTGGCGGGGGTCCCCGGGCGCCTGTCCCGGCAGGTGAGCGACTCCCGAGCCCCCATTCCCAGGATCCCAGCGCCACCCAGCGGAAAGGCCGGGCCGCCGCCGAGGGACCGGGGGGTCCCCTCCCGGGGCAGATCGGGAGTCCCGGTGGTCCCCCGGTCCCTCCCTCCTCCCCTGGAAACACTGCGGCGAGGAGGTGGACAGCTTGCAAGGACATCGTTTTAAAACGTCACTTTGTATTTTCGGGTTTTTTGCTCCTCTATTGCGGTGGAGGAGCTGGACCTGCCAAGCTGCAAAGCCTTAATGAATTTGGGAAAGCAAGCAAGAATTGTGTAAATGGTGTAGCAGTGAAAGTTAAAAAAAATAATAAAAAAAGGAAAAATAAATCATGAGGAGGGTTTCTTTGGCCGGGACTCTGTGATTCCGAAAGGTCAGTGGTATCATTTTGACGTTGATTATGTAGCTGTTCTGGTCTGAAGTCGGCTCCCTTCCCCTCCCAGCGTGGTGTGCGAGGATTGTATTTGAAAGGGAGGAAGCAGATACCGAAAGTGATGGCTGATGAATTGTCTAAACCCTTCAGGGCTATTTCGTGCGGGGGCTCGAAGGCAGCTCATCAATAAAAGCCTCCCGGATGGAGGAGGGAAAGCGAGAAAGGGTGATGGAAGTGGAGGGGACACGGACCACGGAGGCAAAATTGCTCCCCCTTCCCCTTTGATCTGGTGGGGCATCGTAGCAGACACAGGGCTTTGGAGGTATCGGTGTAAAAAAGTGTGTATGGAGGGGGTAGAGGCGGGGAGATGAAGCCTGTAAACCCACAAAAAAAAAAAATTGAAATTGGTTTTACGGTTTCCTGCTCCCGCACCACGAACTGGCCCTACTGAGGGTCGCCGAGGCGGGAGGTAGCGGGACCGCGGCCACAGCAGCCATGCCCGGCTCTGGCAGGCTCGCTCCTGAGGTGCGATCTTGGATTATTACTTTTTTCCAAACTATGTTCGTAAATCATGTAATAATCCGGCACTCAGTAACTCTGCCCTACCTTTGAGTGGGTCGTTATGTTTTATGAGCTTTACTTAAAAATTAATGCAAACCTCTCACGAAAGGAGAGGGGGAGGCGGCGAGGAGGAAAGGAGAGAGCGGGGAAACCTGCTCCTGATTAGTGCCTTCCCCAGCAGCGGGGCCGGGGCTGCGGGCACGGCCGCGATGCGGGTGAGGGCAGCGCAGGGTCGCCCGGCGGGGCCGCGTTGGCGACTGCGCGCGTCGCTCCGAGCCCTTCTTCCTCCGAAATTAAAACATCCTCACACAGCCTCCGATGCTACCGATTCGCCTGCCGTCCCAGCCGGGCCCCGAGGTCTCCCCCCTCGCTGCCCACCCGACGAGCCCTGCTGCCTGGCGCCGGGGACGTCCCGCGGAGCTTTTCACGCGGGGTTCTGCGGGAAGAGGATGCCGTCCCGCCGGGGGCGGCGGCGGCCGGAGGGCTCGGGGTGAGGGGGGAGTTCCTGGAGGGCGGCGGGGAGCAGGGAGAAAAGCGCAGCCCTCCGCCAGGGCCGGGCGCACCTCTGGCTCCCTCGCCCCACTGAAACTATTTGTCTGCTGCAAATGGTATGGAAAGTAATTAAGGTCGGCGCATGTATGAAAATTATTGACAATGTGTAAAGTTAGAAATCTCATTTGATCGGAATGTAAACTTGGGCGGGGGAGAAGCCAGTCAAAAAGGTGCCGTGTGTTCAGATCTCGGGCCAAAGCGTGTTTGCCCTTATTCGCGGCTGTCAACGGGGTATGCAGAGCAGGATCGGGAGACGGGGGGGCTTTTCCTACAGCCTTGCAGAGACACGATGAATCCCTACAAGGGTCGCCGCTAACATTTTTTGCACTGGCTCTGCTGGCACTTGCGCGACCTTTACCACTGAGAACCGATCAGGATGTGAAGGGGTGGAGGGTATCGGATCCCACACCCGTGTCTTTTGCAGCCTTCCCTCGGAGGTCTGCCCGAGCCCTCAGCCTGCCTCCTTCCCGGGAACGGGGTAGAGCCTCCACCTGCCCGGAGCCGCCTGCTCTGCTGCCGCCGCCCGGCCGCCCGCACTGCGCCGGGACCTCGCCTCTCCTGTGATCTGGAAACATCCCGCTTCTTATTTTACCCCGCGCCTGTCACGTTTTATTTACACCGACAGAGGATGCTCGGAGACAAAAGAATATTTTTTTTTCTACGTCAAAGATGTTTTATATTTTTGGAAGGGTTGTGTTTCCTTTTAGAGAGGTGACCTATATCCTGACCGCGGTAGGGGGTTTATTTTGATGCTCCGGGAAGTTCAGTTGGAGCTGTGCAGAGATGGGAGGGGATAAAATCTTTAACATTGTCATCTGGTATAGGAAAGGCAAAGTCTACGCACAAAAACATTCGGGGGAAGTACTCCGGGGCTGACACAAAACCAGCGCTGTTACTACACGAGCAGCGTGTGTCTGCGCAGGTTTGCTCGCCGCGATGTCCGCGCAGCTCCGGCCGCCTGTTGAAACACCCGTGTTATTTGCAGGGCGGCCAGGTCCCCTCCGTCAGTCGGAGCCCCTGCTTTACGTGGGGACCTCCTTTCTCTCTTGTCTCACCATGTTGGGACGGCGGGGAAAGCACAGAAGAGCGTGCGGGACAGGTTGCCCCGCTAGGGCCCGGCAGACCACCGGCAGTACCCCTAGCACAGCCCCGCAGCTTGGTGGAATTCGACTTGGCTGAACTCTGGGTTTAGGGAGCTCAGATGGAGCGCGGGCACCTCAGACTCGCAGCGTGTCTGTCTGCCATGGCTCCCGGGCAGTGATGAGCCTGGGGTGGGATGCAAGGGATGCAGGGGATGTAGGCAGTCTTGGAGGGGCAGAGCTGGGAGGTTAACAGTGCAACAAAATCTTGGGCGTAGGTGTTCCCCAGAAAGCCTAAACGCTGAGAAACTTTTTCAGCCCTCTCAAGAGACCAAATGCCTGTGAAAGCAGGACCTGTCCAGAGGCGGAGGATGGGATGGGCGGCGGGGGGGGCGGATATTTCTCGTCCCCGGTGTTCAATGCTCGCACTTCCCCTCCGCGGGGTCCTCCGGCCCCTGAGGCCCGCGGAGTCCCGGCTCCCTGCGGGACGCCCCCAGGAGCCAGGGTCCAGCGGGTCTAGCGTGGGAGAGTTGAGTAGAGGCTCTTCTCCCACCTGCTGAGGCCGATTTTCCCCTGGAACACACTTCCCTAAAGGCAAATAGTTTCTGGTCTTTGGCTGGCTTCTCGCCCAAACTTTGTTTCCCGCTTGGTCTTTCTCTCCGTCCTCGGGCACTGAACAAAGGTGCCCCGGCCCTGAGAGTTGTGTAGCCGGGAGGAAAGGGAAAGGTGCCGCCCTACGATTTTATGATCACCACGCCCATGCAGGTGTCCTGTGCCACGCTTAGCTTTCTCCCTCATTCAGACACTGAAGAAAAATTTCTTCAGTTATCTTCACAGAAAGCCAGCCAAACCCACGTGGCGATACCCCAGGTGACCCCCTGTAAAACGCTACGAGAGATACCAGTTCAGTGCAAGGAGAGTGGCTGGTGATGCTTTTGGAGTCGGGCTGGTGTTTTGGGTTCTTTTTTTCCCACACTGGAAAACGCAGTGCATTTGAGCTGTCCTTGTCTGCCCTTGAGATGAGAGGTGTCTCAGCCCCTCGGATTGTAGTGATCATCTCCCCTTCTCCTTTGCTTCGGGAGAGAGAGACCCAGTCTTCAACAGGAGCTGAGAAGAAGGGTCCTGACGGCAGCTTTCAGGGAGACTTCTATAAAAAGAGTCACGCCTGCTGCCCATTGCGTATGAAAAGAAAAAAAAAAAAATAAAAGGAAGGGGGGCGTTAAAAAAAAAGCGGAAAAACCTCTCTAAACAAACATCGGGATCGCACGGCTACTNAAAAAAAAAAAAAAAAAAAAAAAAAAAAAGGAAGGGGGGCGTTAAAAAAAAAGCGGAAAAACCTCTCTAAACAAACATCGGGATCGCACGGCTACTGCCAGAGGTCCCGAGATGTCAAGAGGTCCCGGGAGCAGCACAAAGGACGGGACAAGATCGCTGAGAGTCCCTCCCCATCCTGGCCTTTCTGCTCCCTCCGCCGCGGTGGGATTGCCCCCCTCCATACCCTCCAGGTGGTCGCCCCGGGCCGCCGGGGCGGGAATTGGGTGCTGCACTGCGGCCGCAAGGCTCCTTCCAGCTCGTTAAAATGCCCGCAGGCCCCTCATGCGGAAAGGGATCTCTGTCAGTCGCTGTAGATCGAGATCTAAATCCAGGCACCCTCAAACTGACAGTTGGAGGAAAATCCTCCAGGGCTTAAGGAAACGCACTTTTACAATACTGGAGGGATTTGTTTAAGTTTCAGTCTCGGCTTTAATTGAAAAAACGCTTCTCATCTGCAGAACCTCAGAGGAGAGGAAAGAGCCTGAAGCACGCAGTTAAAAAAAAAGGGGGAGGAAAGGAACAGAAAAGAACAAAAAGAGAGGGGGGAAAGGACTCCAACATAAGCGTAAACATTTACCTTTCATATTTGTCTTCCATTTTCTTAACTGGTTTAGTCTAACTCATTTCATTTAGCTCACGAAGCAGAGGGGACTGTGTTATGAACATGAAACTGAAACCGCAATAATGAAGAGATTTCCTAGAATAAAAACTATGATTATACAACAACATCTGAGTAACCAAATCTGCCAAAAAGTTTAATTTCCGTATACTTTGGTAAAACAAACCAGTTGTGCTCCGAAACTAGGATCAGCTCAGAAATGGATACACCAACCAAAATAAACATCTCCACAAAACAGCAAATACACTTCTGTTTAATCATAGGCAATTTAAATCATCATTTAAAGTATCAGGATCATGTCTTGGAGACTTTTTAATGCTGTGTTTCAAACAAGTATCTGCTGCGAAGAAGAGGACCTTGCTAACAGGTAGAAGATTGAATGTGTTAGCCCCGATTCCCGTGTCAGAACGGTGTCAAGTCAGGATTGAAGCAGCACGCTGCTCTGCCACCGGGCTGCCCTTCCCGGCTTTGCTTCATTGTCTGTCCTGTCTCGCACCGCCGAGAAACCAATGACACCCTACATCGTGGCATCTTGTGTTGGGAGTAAACGATTTCTCCCGCTCGACTAAAAGTAATGATCAAAACGAACAGTCTGAATCGGGGGCAGGTTAGAGTGATTTACAGGCAACGATCCTCCCCCTTGCCTTTAATTCCTTTGGTCTCCTGAAGATCGCAGAGATTACTTGGACGCGTCATCCGAAGATGACATTTAGGCAGACATCCCGCCGAGGAAGGTGAAAAAGCACCCTCGCCGATCTAGAGCAAGGAAAGATGTTTCTATACAAAACCACGGATATTAAAAAAAAAAAAAAAAAAGAAAAAAAAAAGAAAAAAAAAATTAAAAAAAACCAGACTTTCTTTTCTTTCTTTTTTCAGGAATCACACATCGGCCTCCCTGCCTTTCCAGGGAACAACAGAAAAAAAAGACAGACACACATAGATACATAGAACTCAATTTTATTATTTTTCTTTTTCTTTCTTTCTTTTCTTTCTTTTTTTTTTTTTTTTTTTATTATGGGAACAATTTAAATCGATGCCTCAGGAAAGGTAAACATGGTCTATGGACGGAGCGATTATTTTTTCTATTAAAAATGTGTCGTAAACATTGCCGGGTTGGTAGTGTTTTTCTTAGCTTATCCTCAGATACAATCAAGCCATTTTCGGACACATTCCCATGTATGTAGCAGTGGTGATCTGGAGGAAGCTGTCGACGCCTGTTCAGTTAATTTAGGTTTTCTTTGTCTAATTACTGTGGAGCTTAGGGAAAAGGAGCTGGGCTCAGGGCAGTAAACTGACACTTGGGCTCTGTGTGTGGTATCCAGGCAGAGTTTGATGGAAAAAGCCTGCTTCCACTCAACTGCAGGTCACTGTCTGGGACCAGCCCCACCCCCTCCCTGCCCGTACCCACCAGCGAGCTCTCAGCACGGAGCTGCACTGGAGACAGACGGACACACAGACACACACAGAGCACTGCAGGCACGCCGCTGACACGGCGTCCCGCTCTGCCCGCGTCCTTCCCACCCCCGTTCCTTCGCCCCAGCATCCCTGTCTGCTCTGCCTCTTGTCCTGCCGCCGCCGTCCTTGCGTCTCCAGTTTGATTCTGGAGCCTCCTCCTTCATTCGTGAGCAGGCCTATGCCTCCGCCGACCCCTCTCCTCCCTGCCCCCTTCGGCGCCCCGTTTCCTCCCGCAAACGGCTTTTGCCAGAACGCATGACCCACCCGTTGCACCGGGAGAATGTCCCCGGGGCGTGGAGGGTGGGCGCATCCCTCATCCTCGGACTCTACCCCTGCTGCTCTATAAAATGAATGACAATTTATAGGGCCATGGGAGGTGGCAAGGGGTAGCGAAAAGTCTTAAAAACCAGATGTCTTGCAGGTTTGAGAAGCAGTAAACACTGCTGCCTCGGGCTTCTCAGGGTGGGAGATCCCCTCACACGCATCGACGCCCGCACCCGCCCGCATCACCGCCCGTGTGTCCCGGGGCGCCCCGGCGGAACTCAGGGCTGTCAGCCGCTCGCCTCGCCCCGGGGCCGTGTCGGGGGCAGAGGGCAAAGGGGTGCCTGTGGGGCCGAGGGAACCCCGGGAAGGCGGTAAGCAGGACCGATGTTAGTCCGGCAGCGGGAGCGAGCCGGGGATGTTGCCGCAGCAGCAGCGGCAGCAACAGCAGCAGCAGCAGAAGCAGCAGCGCCTCTTGCCCAGATGACGGGTGGACAGAGGCCAGCTGGAAAAAGGGTGGTCTCTTTCTTCCCCCTCTCGCTCCCCCTCTCCCTCTATCTCTGATGATTTCTCGGCCGGATTTAGGGGGGTCTGCGGGGAAAGGGAAAAAAAATAATAGCAAGATTGAAGGAACTGATAGGCGATCGCGCTGTGCCTTTCACGAAAAAAAAAAAAAAAGTATATATGAAAGAGTAACAGTGCGGAAGAGATTGCGGGGCGGGGGGCAGGCTCTTGCGCTTCCTCTCCATGCCGGATTAGGCAGCGGGATGGTCCCCAGGTGGGGGGCAGAGGAGGAAGCGGAGCGGCGCTGAGCGGAGCCTCCGCGGGCGGCGCGGCGCAGGGAGGGAGGGGGCCGGACCAGGGCCGGGGCCGGGGCTGGGCCGGTCCATCCCGCCCAGTGCCTGGCTCCGGCGGAAAGCAGAGGAGCCATTGCGCAAGGGACCGTGGGGAGGGATGCGCAGGGCGCTGCCGCCGCCCCACCGCCGCCCGCCGCGCTGAGGAGGTGCCCGNCCATTCCCCTCCCTCCGCCAGATGACCACCGAGAGCGGGCAGCAGCGGCTGGAGCCCCCCGTCCCTCTCCGCTCCTGCAGCCCGGCTCCCGGAGCTCTCCAGATGAGCCGGCCGCCCTCCTCCGCCCTGGAGACCTCCACCTCCTCTTCCTCCACCTCCACCTCCTCCTCCTCCTCCTCGGCGGCGGCGGCGTCCTCCAAGAGCAAGAAGGCCAGCTCGGGGCTGCGGCGGCCCGAGAAGCCCCCCTACTCCTACATCGCCCTCATCGTCATGGCCATCCAGAGCTCGCCGTCCAAGCGCCTAACCCTCAGCGAGATCTACCAGTTCTTGCAGGCCCGCTTCCCCTTCTTTCGCGGCTCCTATCAGGGCTGGAAGAACTCCGTGCGCCACAACCTCTCTCTCAACGAGTGCTTCATCAAGCTGCCCAAGGGCCTGGGCCGCCCGGGCAAGGGCCACTACTGGACCATCGACCCGGCCAGCGAGTTCATGTTCGAGGAGGGCTCCTTCCGACGGCGGCCCCGAGGCTTCAGGAGGAAATGCCAGGCGCTGAAGCCCATGTACCGCATGATGAACGGGCTGGGCTTCGGCGCCTCCATCCTCCCGCAGGGCTTCGACTTCCAGGCGCCCCCCGCCTCCCTCGCCTGCCACTCCAACGGCTACAACCTCGACATGATGCCCAACGCCATGGCCAGCGGCTACGAGGGACTCAGCGGCGGCCACCACGTCCCGCACATGTCTCCCAACCCCGGCTCGACCTACATGGCCAGCTGCCCGGTGACTGCCAACGGGGACTACGGCCCCGACAGCAGCAGCAGCCCCGTGCCCTCGTCGCCGGCCATGGCGAGCGCCATCGAGTGCCACTCGCCCTACACGAGCCCTTCGGCTCACTGGACAGCCTCGGGGGCCTCGCCCTACATAAAGCAGCAGGGCCTCCCTGCCGCCAACGCCGCCTCCTCCGGCATCCACTCCAGCGTGCCCTCCTACTCCCTGGAGCAGGGATACCTGCACCAGAGCCCCCGTGACGACCTCTCAGGTAGGGGCGCGGAGGGGCGGCGGGGTTGGCGGGGAGCGCGGCGCCCGAGGGGGTTTTCGCTGGCGACAAAGGTTTCGCACAGGGAACCCTGGACCACCACGGTGTCGGAAAAAAAGAGGTGCATTGTCTGCGAGAGGGAAAAAAACACGCATGGGTTGGAGCTGTTCTGTTTCGAGACAGGGGGGCTGTTTGAAGGGGGCGGCTGTGGGCACGGCTGCGAGCATCCCTCCTGCTTGCCCAGTGCAAAGAAGGAGCTCTCCGAGGAAAGTCCGGCTTCGTTCCGGCTCCGTCCCTGTCCATGCGACACCTTCCAGGTGCCGGCGACGTGTGTACGGCGGCGGCAGCGGGGTTGGCCCCTCCGCCCCGTGCTGTGGCTTCACCCCGCGGAGAGCGCCGCCGGGCATCGCCGCCGCCTCGGTAAACCGCGCTCCGCGGAGACGCGCCGCGGGAGTAATCAAATAAAGGCGTCAAATATTATCCTCTAAACCATACCGGGGGGCGTGGGTGGGTGGGGAAGGGAATTAAAAAGAAAAAAAAAAAAACCTCTAACACCAAATCACCCGCTTATCTTAAAAAATGCTAGAAATATTAAAGCGGATGGAGTATATTTCTGTAACCGGAGGGAAAGAGTTTTCTGATCGCTGTCTCTCACCCCCTCACCCCCTCCCCGGCCGGTGATTACAGACAATGTCTGCTCAGAAAAATCCGAGAACAAAAATGGGTAAAAGATGTTGGGCTCTTACGGGGAATTTTTCCAAATAGCCCTTTTAAACGTGGGTCCCAGAGGTTAAGCAAACAAAGACAGTCTGGGCTGGACCACACCGAAGAGGATTTTAGCCTGACTTAACCCCTATGAGAGCGGGGTCTTGTTCAATTTTATGGGAATTTCAACAAGTAACAAATACAGGCGACCCTCAGCTCTGCGTCCCCTCCCTCCCCCTCCCCAGGAGCCTGTCAATCATTCTCCTGTCCTTCTCCGAGCGCCGCAGCCTGCCCTGGCCTCCCCACGGCTCGCTGTGGCAGTGGGGAGGGCAGCGGCCATGCAAGTAGCTTTGCCATCACCCCTGAAGGGACGTAGGCTGTCAGGGGAGAACAAGCAGTTGCAAACTTTCGTCCCTTAAAAACAAGAGACCCAAACCCCTAAACAGCCCTGATATGCCTTCTGGGGAGAGGCGGCTGCAAAGCGGGCCGCCGTCTTACCGGTGTTTCGGCGCAGGGGAGAGAGAGAGAGCAGACGGGATGCTTCTCCAGCTGGGCTCCTCTCTGCCCACAGGGCTCTGCTGCTGAGGTTTAAACCAACTTTTCGGAGCTATAGGGCGTCCTTCCACGTGCTTTTTAGAGCCGGGGCGAGAGGCCGGCGGGTTCACAAGGGCATCCCCCGCCGAAATACGTACCTTCTCCGTTAGGAATTTCTGCTTTGGTTTGTTGTTTTTGCATGGATTTTTGTTTTCTTTTCTTTTTCTTTTTCTGGATCCGTTTTCCCTCTGTTTGTTTTACTATTTACGGCCGCACAGTCCGCCACGCAGGGCCCATGGGGCCACGCGTGGTGCAAGAGTGGGACTGTCCCGGGGAGCGGGGCTTGGAGGCAGCTGCCCCCTCCTCTTGCCTGACACCTGAGATAAGAAAGCTGCTTCCTGGAAGAGAAATTTTCATCCAGAAACAGCCCAAGAATACCCCTACAAAACAAAAAGCAAAGGAAGACAGAGCAAGGGTTCTGGTCCTCCCGGAGTTCCACTGCGGTTTCCGAGGCCGGGGAGGTTTAAATCCGAATCGTTTCTGTTCGAGGACGGATACAGACACATACGGACCGCTGGACGCTGTCTTAATGCCGACCAAGAGCGTCTGTTTCCAGCAGCTCAGATTTAATGTCATCACTTTGCAAAACAGTGTTTCTCCGCTTATTTTCTACAGCTTCAGTATCTGGGCCCAAGATTTTAGTGCAAGCCATACCCAGTCCTTGAAAAAAACCAAATTCTTTATTTAATTTTTTTAGTGGATCCAATCCTTATTTTGCATGATATGTAAAGTCGCTGTGGCACAAATATTTCTGAAGAGTGAAAGGAGATGGGGAAAAAGGATCCGAGCTCTTTTACTTGTTCTTGTAATCAGCAATAATCTTTCTCCTCCTGTCCTCGCAAAACCAGAAGCAAGTGAAATTCGCCTTTTTCTTTCTCTTAGTTAAATGCAAAACAAATTCGGTGGCAATCGCTGTTGATCGGTCAATAATTCTCTACCCATGACAGCTTCAGGGAGGACTTAAAACCGTGAATTTATATCAGACCCAAGAATAAGAGAGGTAAAAATTGGAAACAGGAGGTTTGGTTCTACTAAAAGGATTTTGAAGCTGGGGGGCGGGGGGAGCGGGATTTTTTTCGCAGACTATTAAATCCTGCTAAATGATTGAATCAGGATTGTAATAAAGTGCCCCAGTTTATGGTGAGCATACCAGCAGGGTTATTAGAAAGCCGAGGAAATCCAGCGAAATAATCACTTTTATAAAGTGAGCTCTGCGGGGTGAAGGAGGGGACAATGCCGGAGGAGAACGGGCTGTGCGCGCCGCCGGTCGACGCCGCCTGAGGGTTCGGCTCCGCCATCCTGAGGAAAACCGGGGACATTTCCCTCCTGTTTTATTATTTTTCTTTCCTTTTTTTTTTTTTTTTCCCTACGCCCTCCCTCTCCTAGTCTTTTTTTTTTTTTTTGCTGTTTTGTTTTTTTGTTTGTTTGTTTGTTTTTTCTTTTCTCGTAGCTTTTTTTTTCCCCTTGACCCTCGATCATATTTGACAGGATCCCGCTATCTGAGTTTGACATCCACACGCCAAACCCAAACCCTCCCTGGGTCTACCCTGCGGGCCTTGCTCGGGCAATGCTCCCCTCCCAGCCGGATCCAGTAGGAATCCTGCCAGACCAAAGATCCCAGCACGGTCCGGCTCGGTGCTGGGGGTGGGGTGACGTCTCCCATGCGGCCCCGAAAGGCTGCCTTAGGCTGTGGGAAATTACAATGGGAATTTGCGAGGTCATTTACATGTCGGTGCCACGGATGTACTTGGCTTGTTGTTGTTGATGAACCGTAGGGTGTATCTTATGTTTATGAAAGCGCACACGCGAAAAGGCGTGAACGCTCTTACACACACACATAAATAAATACATACTGTATCAACACACAAATGGATCCTGACTGGAATTCAACCTGCAGCCGCTCAAGTCAGAAGCAAAATCCTCCAAGGAACGGGGTAGGGAGCGGGAAGAGCGTGGAAAGATGGGAATCGGGTTCAAACGGCTGTGGTGCACGCAGGAAAACACGCAAGTGGCATCGTCTCCTCTTTCTGACACACACGCACAAAACACGCACTCCCTCATCTACCCCCCACGCAGCGGCTGAACTACCCCTCCACGCTGATAGGTACCCAGGCAAAGGGCAGACAGCACTGTGTGTGCCCACGCAGGAGGGATGCTCAGAGGTGTCCGTGAGCCCGGGATGCGGCCGGGCACGTGTCCGTGGGCATCCTCCTCGGCATGCCTTCCTCTCCTCAGCCTGCGTACACGGCTGTGTAGGCTAGACCCTTCCCGCAGAGCAGGTTCGGGGGCTCGTACGAGCACGGGTGCAGCTCCGAGACGACCTGCAGGCGATGCGGGGCTCCGGGAAATCGGCTTCCCCTCCTCGCTCGGGGCAGTGGAACCCCCGGTCCCTCTGTCCCGCAGCAGGTCAGGCTCTGTCCCTGGGAGACAGCCAAGTCCTCTGCCAAGAAAGCCAAAGAGGAGTTACCAAACCTTGCAGGGGAAGCCGAGACCGGGGGTAAGGGAGCGGTGTGCCAGCTTTGTGCAGACAGCCTCTCCTCCCTGCGGGTGAGGGAGGAAGGACTGCTCCACCCGGCCAAAGCTCTCCGAGTTCTGAGTAGCTCTTGTTATTTCCTTCTCTTGCAGTGGGACTGCCTCGCTACCAGCATCATCCCTCCCCGGTGTGTGACAGGAAAGATTTTGTCCTCAATTTTAATGGCATTTCTTCGTTTCACCCGTCCGCTAGTGGATCTTACTACCATCATCACCACCACCAAAGCGTCTGTCAAGACATCAAGCCCTGCGTGATGTGAAGACAGCGCCCCAAAAGAGACAATCAGGTGTCACTGAACAGAGCCGAGGTGTAGACGGACGCACGCAGATTAAATATAATGTGCACTCTGATAGCATTGATAGTACACGAGTCACTTAGCAAATTTGCCTAAGGAAGCAGTGTTTTCCGTCCCACTCCACCCCCTGAAGGACACGTACAGCCGATATCGTGCTCCAAAGGTCTTACTAAAAGAAAAATGCCTTGCGTGATGTTTTGGGTTAAGGGGGGACGTATGAGAGTATAAGAGTCCTTATGCCAAGTCTGACCACCTTAATCCTAAACCGCCTTTCTGCGAACTCCTAAAGAGCCGAGCTTTGGGAAAGGGAACAATTCGACATATTTTTATACGAGAAAGTGTCTTTGTATAAGGAAAATTAAATGTCTCCGCACCTGCGAGGACTCCCCCTTCTGTTACTGCGTTAGCGGGAAATGTACTTTTTTATTGTGTTCTCTCCCCGAGCCCCACCAAGGACACTTTGTATGGACTTCAGCACCGCCCGATTGATATTATTAAAACAGTATTGTTTAGCCCTTTCGTGTATAGACTGTAAGAAAAGTTCAAATTTTTTTCCAGTATTGCAACAATACAACGTTTTGTTTTTTATTTTTACGAAAGTTGTTTTCTACCACAATATTTTTTAAATAATTATTTTAAATAAATCTCGTGTATACTCACACACTATTGCTTTAAAAGGAGAATATATTTGCACTTATGTATACTTTTTACAGTTTGCCAAAATATTTTGATGTAAATTTTTTTTCCAATAAAATGTATATAACGACTATCACTGGACAGGCACTTATTTCCCCTTGGTTCCTTCTGAGAAAACTCTTCACACTAGCATCCGAGAGAGTTAAAGATGCCACCCCAAATCCTCCAGTCACTGCAGGCGGAGGAGGGGAGCGAGAGATTGACCCGAGGAGGCCAGTGCCATGCTCTCCGAGCTGCACCTCCCGCCGTCACCCACTTCCCACCCTGCTTTCCACCGCTGCTGGATAGACCTTGAAATAACCGAGGTAGAGGACACAAAAGCAGGAGGGTCAGGACTGCATGATCCTCTCTTGGAGGGCGCCTCCAGGTCCGAAACGCCCTTCCCGCTCTTCAGGGATGCGTCTGGGTGTCCCCGTGTCCCCTTTCCCCATAGGCCCCTCGGGACTTTGTGCCCCGACGGGACTTTGCCAGGTGTGGGGGCAGGAGCCCCTGTGCAATGCGGGCGTGGACCCGAGAAGGCATGTCACGGGGGGCGGCGATAAAACCGTGGCTTGATAAGGTCTGGGGCAGGCACCGGAAAAGGTGTAGGCAGCGAACCTGGCCGGAGAGGAGAAAAAGAAAAAAAAAAAAAAAGCATAAAAGAAAAGAAGAAGGGGCCCCCGACGCACCCCAAGCAAAGCGACCCCCTGTCCCCACGGTGCCGTCGTGCCCCGTGGATGGCGGGTGGCCAAGAGCTGGAGCCGGGCGCCAGGAATTCCTCGTCTGTGCATCCAGCAGAGCCCAGGGCCGCGCCAGCCCCACGGCCGGGGGATGCGCTCCGAGCCCACCCCGCCGGGCCCGGCCCGGGGACAGCTGGGCACGGCCACCAACCCCCGCGCAGCCCGTCCCGTCGGACGGGGACAGAGTTGTCCCCGTACCTCAGCGCGCACCGGAGCCCGGCCCCGCGCCCGAGCGCTGGAAAAGGGGAGAGAGTTTCAGCAAAATGCTCTGTGCATGTCAGCACACATATAAGTGTGTGTGTGTATATACATACATACATACACACACACACACACATATATACATAC
>WAAE01023879.1:89667-170055 GCA_013400495.1 Nicator chloris
ACATACATACATATATATATATATGCGTGCACGCACACATACATATATATATATATAAATTATACCTATGTAATTATAGATAGAGATAAAACTCTTCATCTTTAAAATACACATTTCTGCTCAGACATGCCCTTTTCTTCCCTGAGCTTCTCAGGGCCTGTGATAAATTATAAAGTCAGTTTCAGAGTTTGCTCCGACCACAGTGCTGTGTTTACATTCTTTCCGAGGCAAGCCTGCATGGTCGTAATTTATATCCTAAACACTTGAACGTAACTTGTTTACACAGGAATGACAGGACCTCAAAGAGAAAAAAACTGCCTTTCCCTGCCGGCCGCCGGGCGCGGGGCTCCAGTGCCCTCCAGCGGCCCCGGCCCGCAGCGCGCCGGGCTCCGGCAGCTCCACAGCTCCGCAGCTTCACACAATGTTGTCACGGCGAATATTTGTTTAATTATTAGTATTTTCCCCCCACCTTCTTAGTGTTGTTATATACCAGAAGATGTGAGTAATGCCCCCAGTGGCTGGTCTCCTAAGAAAGGGGAACGATTTTTCAGGGCATCCTTCGGTTTCTGACTTGTGTGCTCTCCTTAGTGATTTAAGGCTGTTAAGGTTCCCTTTTCTCCGCTAAAGCCTCTCGAACAAAGGGCATGTCAGAAGCAGCACCCTTTAGACATCAGTATGTTTCTGGGTGCTGCCAGCAAAACGAGCTCAAACTCTTTCTTCTGAATTTAAGGGTAACTTAAATGACAGGGAGGAAAAAAGCAGGCAGATTTTTGAGTTAATTTGATCTGATGTTGTTTTGATATCTGATTTTATTGCAGTACCTTCTACCCTAGGAATTCAGCCCTTGTTTAGTCTAAAGAACTCCAGTGGCTGCAGAGCCAGTGAGAGTCCTGACCAAGAGCTATGCCACTGTGAGGACAAGGTATCTACATTTTAGCCATACAGTTAAAAATTCCCTGCTTCTTTTAACATTTGTTAACAGCCGTTGAACATACCCAAGTACTTCACGTTTCAGAGAAAGAAATTCTCCGCTAGAGATCCAGAGCACTGAGACTTCTAGTCACAAAAGCAGTGACCATCTCTGATACTTGTGGGGATTTAGAGTGTTAGAGAAAGTATCAGCGGAAGCTGAAATTTCTAGCATTAGAACAAAACCCGAAATCTGGGTGTGTATATTTAGTCTCAGCGTTGTGAAAGAGTCCAGGAAGGCAGATCCAATAGTGAGCATGCATTTGCTAGGCGGTCTGGAGGGAAACCTGTAGCTTCTATGCTAAAGTGAGCATCAGTGGGTATAAAACATGGGAAGGTCTGTGCCTCTGCAGCTCTCAGTTACTGCTCTTTTCTTTGACAATAGTCTATTCTCTTCCTCTTTTTCTCTTAATCACTTGCCTGCCAAAGTGTCCCTGACTGCTTTGTTCCCTGTGTTTTAATTGTAAGAAGCCTAAGTGATACTTTTTTTCCTCCTTTAGCAGTGTTATAAAGCAAGTAGCACCCAACAAGAGTCTCTCACCTCTGATGTGTCTGAAAATAGTCACTGCTGACTTTCAGCCTAGGACTTCAGCCCTCACAGTGACTTTGTCTTTTCAGGTGGGCTCAAAGGAGGATGTGAGCAGAGAACTTCTAGGTACATTTCTGGTCTATCCTAATGAAACCTTGTGTATCCAGAAAGCTACATGAGCTTTTCCAACCAGATCAGTCGGACTAATGCATTAGTAATGCAAACCGTGCCTCCCTAATGACCCCTGACCGCCACAGCTACAAGAAAGCTACAACTAAATTACAAATAGTTAGTCATCTAGACTGATGGCATAGCTCACATTTGGTGAGGTGCTGAGGTAAATGGATTGAACACAGATTAATCCAAACATTTCCATTATTAGAACACGCTAGGCAGAGTCTCTGTGGGATGCAATGAAATCACGCTGGAGCGCCTCAAACAGTTTGCGTGTGATCCACTATAATCTTACATTTATATTTTCTCCATTCTCTGGTTTCATCACAGTCTTGCTGCCTCAGTGGAGGGATTTTGCTTGTGAGGGTGTTTATATTACAGAGAAAAAAAACCCACTCAACCACTTGAAAGCTGGGATCATTTGAGCCATCATTTTAACTTTGGCAAAATTAGCCAAATGCTGAGATATCTTATGCAGGATGTTGAATTTCTAGCTGGTAGTGGACCAAAGCAACATTTAAACAGTAAGTTTATCAATCCCATTAAATCTTCTTGCCCGTTATTCTATTAAGACCAAGAGCAGATGAACATCTTGCTGTGTTTTGGCTCAGCTGGCAAACTACCTTTAGCCAACACAATATTTTCAGTTTAGTGTGAGAGTTTTAGCCTGCTTTGGAGGCAAAGAAAAGTAAAGGTTTTTTTAACTCAATAACAATAAGCCTGATTTTATTGAACTAGAAAGATTTGCTCATAACATATACATGAGGTAATATTTAAATAAGACTGTACAATAAAATGCTAAGTATGTCACTTAGGCCCCGAGAAAGCAAGGTGCTGTTTTCAATTATAATTTTAATATACCTGAGCATGTGAGTACTCCCATTAAAATCAACGGGATTATGCAGACACTTAGAGTTAAAAGTGCTTTGCTGAAGAAGGATGATGGGACTAGAATTAAACACTACAGGTTCCTCCTATGTGCTGCAGCTGAGGTCTGTATAAGAAAAGGAGTAGAATATACCTGATTCATATACAGGATGAAAATTAATTCAAAACATACTCCAGCTTTGAATAGAGATGTATTCTACAAAACCTGCTGGCATTAATCTGCATGAAATACTGCCTTAGCTAATAAGAACACCCGGGCTTTATTTATATATTGAGCCATTTGATAGATATAAATGAAGAAAGAGGTAAATAGAAGCCAACATATTTTTGAATAAATGCCCAGAGGTTCTTTCAGAGTTCAATGATCTTTGTGTCTAGATTATAAAGAATTCAGAGCAGCTTCATGTGACTTGCCAACTACTGAATAGAGCTCCAAAACATCTGTAATATTAAACAACTTCAAGCCTCCTTTTTATGCTTGTTTTCATCCAGCAGTGATTTATAGAAATCTATTGGCTTCTCCACTGGTCTTTTCTAAAAAGAAATATGCAGGGAGGAGGAGGAGGTTTTAAAATATGTTGGGACACCGCTACCAAACTGCAGCTGGAAATGAGAGATATTTTAACAGTGGACTCAGATTTATTTAGGAGATTATGGAGAAATGCTAACTGCATTACATGGATTATTTTAAGCACTGCAAAATGAATTTATGGTGGTGTGCAAAGTACCACTGAGTTCACAGGTAATTTGATGTTTTTAGGCTAATTCAAAGAGACTGGGCTGCTTTTGAGGAACCGGATTTCTTGGACTGGATCCCCAGTGGTAACATTTTCCTTGCAGTAGTGTTGCAGCCCATTAATTCTTACTGTCCAAATATAGGTAGCATTAGTTTAAATTAGAAGTTTTATAACTGATGTAGTCGAGCTACTGAAATCCCTTATGTACACAATCTTATCTCATTTTCAGAGATCCTCTTTGGATTGGTTTATACCTGTCCCGATTAACATATACCAAACACGTTTTACTTGATGAAAAATCTCTCTAACTAGTTTAAAATTATTCTTTGAGATGGTGTCTGATGCACAACAATTTTCTGATATGATGAAAAGTGTGATTTAGTTCAAACTGCATAACTGGTGTTTGTGGACACTCCATTACCGTAATCCCTTGTTTAGACATGTACAGCTGCAAGCCGCACCAGCACGACCAACTTTAAAGTGGTATCAGCCCCCCAAAGCTGACTGAAACTAAACAAGGCAGTGTCTGTGACCAGGAATCCTTGTGGTAAAGGGCTGCAGCTTTTCCCTACGAAATAGCTGAATGTTAGAAACTGGGTCTAAAGCATGATCAATACACTAAGTTTCTGGACAACCTTACTTGTGGAATCAAGACCTTAAAATCAGGGTTTGGACCTTCTTGAGTTCATGGGGGTTTGGGTTGGGTTTTTTTAGTGCTTTTTTTCGTGCTTTTTTGTTTGTTTTTTTAATCTAGATATTTCCTTGCCAGGGATTTGTTGACCACTGGTGGCTTGCAGAGCATTTTCTGGTGGCTTAGAGAAAATTATTTGCTTACAGGATGGTGCTTCTCATCCTTTGTGCTGGAGAGAATATGAACAAATGGAAGGGAGAAGATGCAGTGAAGATTAGAGTCAGCAACAGTGCCACTGTCCCTCGAGTGTGTCAGAGACGACACTGCTCCCGGCTAGCTGCAGAGGTGCAGCTGCAGTAATTGCACAGCTTTCCCCCTTGGGCTGTCACTTGCCCAAGGTTTCTAGCTATGTCTTGTGGGTTTCTTTTCCCTCTTATGAGGATCCCGAAGAGACTGAAGGCGGAGGCGAGGAAGGGAGGCAGACTCTGAGCAGGGGTAAAATCCAGTTTATTGGAACACCCAAACAGGGAGATCCGTAGCTGAAGGGAACCAGCTGCAGAGAGCCCCTGAGCACAGCAGTGCACAGGCTTTTATTCGGGGGAGTTACAGAGGGTGGATAAGGGGCGTCAACAAGGCATCCTCCAATGAATACAGAGGGGTGGAGGAACCCAACAGTAACACACAGAACAGGTAACCAATAACAGTGTAGGGGGGAGGGATTCCCGAGGCCTCAGCCTATCACTCGACGCCTCTCAGGGAATTTTCCAGAGAAAGGGACAGATTGCCAAGTGACAGGCAGGGCTCAGGGGGAGGAGATACAGAGATGGACGGGGAAGGGTCTGGAAAATTGGGAGGGGATAAATTGATTGGCAAAATGGAATAGACTGAGTAGAACTCAAGATGGGGAGAGCAGAACAAACCGAGTGTGATACACTACAACAGGATTCACTTTTCTTTGAAAAAGGAATAAAGAGCCTTCAACAGGCTCAAATTAAAGATAAATTAAAGTTGCCAAACACAGAAATGTTTCCGGGTTCTTCCACTTGTCATGTGGTCTCTTAATGCCAGATGGTCTCTTGGCCATTACTTGTTCACCAGAGAGGAAAAAGGAGCATCAGAAAAGCACTGAAAGAATGTACTTCGATTTCAGATGACTTAACAGGCAAAGCCATAATAGAGAGGGTGAAAATTCCAGGGAGTGATGTGAATGATATCAAGTTGGGGTAATCATCAATAAAAAAGGTTCAAGAACAGGAGTAACATCATCTGCAGCCACAATGGGGAGATCCACTATGTCACAATGAAAGGCAGAATTATTAGGTCCCCTAAAAATAGATATCAAGTTCTACTCCCCATATCATGTGCTAAATCCTACTTTCATTGCAGTGTACTCCCTTTTCCTTTCTGAAGCAGAAACAAAGCTGCACTGGGAAGTGGGAACACTTTAATACATCAGTACATTGGTTTTGCTTAGTGTGAGGCAGCAAGGAGGAGTGGACAAGAAAAAAGCAATAGCTCAAGATAAATGACCTCCAGTAAACAAACATAAGCTTGTTCCAGGGCAGCAGAGGAGCAGGGGGTAGGAGGATTCTGGCTTGACTTCCCATTGAAGGTGTCCAACACAGTCTGAACAAGCATAACCAGAGTGCAGGACTCAGCCAAGTTGCTCAGCAGGCTCAGAGGCTCTGTCAATAAAGCAGTAGAAACTGTTTGGTGAGGCCTAGCTTAAACACAGGCATATGTGAAGCAGTCCAGCCTTGCTCAAGCTTCCAGCAGTAGGCAGTATGGAAAGACATGCAGAGATGGTAGTTCTTAAAATTTCTTCTCTAAAAGCATCATTCCTTCCGTGGAAATCAGCAACAATATGAATTTCAGAAGACTACTTTGTCCCTGGATATGTGCCATTTCAGGCTTTATCAAAGATGGCATGTGCTCAGCCCTGCCAACATCCTGGGAAGTGCAACTGGCACATTGCAGCCCCCTGCAGCCTCCAGACACTGAAGCCTGATCTAGCACCCAGGAGAGGAAAGGACCACAGCTCTGTGCTTGCCTTCAGCAAGACCATAATGAGGCCAAGGATGGGTCTCAGCTGGAGCACTTTATGCCTGATGTCAGTGTGTTTGTGATGGTAACAGAGGTGAATATCCAGGAAGGTGATGACAGCAGCAGGAGTCTAATCTTATGCTGCCCCCTTTTCACCTTTCCATGGCTGTTGATCACCCCAGAAGATTTCTATGTCTGCCAAATGAGCTTTATTTCAGTCCTGGAACACAAACCTTGCTTCCATACTACTTCGCACAATGGCCTTTGTTAGCAAAACCATGGGGGCAAGGAATGACTGTGAGTGATTCATACACTGCTGCTTCTGTTCTAGTATTATAACACCAGATATGCAGACCTCTGCAAGCCCTTGACATTTCCTCTACTTTTTCCCACTGATTTCCTCCTTATTGTTACTGGTGAATTGCTTGCACTGCAGTCCTACTACAGGATCAGGCTTTAATGATACCCCTTAGTAAAAGAAAAGACATCCACATGTACTTGTTTCCCAGATCTGAAGAGAAGAACAAGGATTCCCAAAACTTTTTTTTTACTGTATCCTGCTGATTCTGAATTCTGAGTCTCTAAGTTCCCACCTGCACAAGGAAATTTCCTCTAACTCACTTTCTGAAGGAAGGGGTCAAGAGAGAAAATGGCCAGAACAGATGAGGGCAGATTCATAGCAACTCAGCATATCAGACACACTGGAGATGTAGGGAGGAGCAAGACGAGGACAAACATGGGATTTAGCCCAGCAGAAGCGGGCTAGGTCTTGTACCAACCAGTGCTGTATTTGGTTAGATCCTTCTTGGCCCCATCCTTCAGATTTGCAGAGAAATGTGATCAAAATTCCATGTTCTCATTGAGTAGAAGAGGATCTACTATAAGCAGCTGACATTTGTCTGTTCCAGGAGAGCTCTGTCCTCCTTTTCCACCACCGCTGGTTGGGTTGGCTGCCTCTTCAGGGATGTATCTAAGAGAAGTACAGAAATACAGACATCTGAGTAGTTTCTACCTGCCCATAGTTGTTTCTAGCTTTAAGAACCCCCAGGGTCCCCAGGCAGGAGCCACACTCCGAGGGTGAGAAACAGAAAACAGATGGTCATATGAAACAGACCATCCCATCTAGGGGCATTTCAGGACATATTAATTAGTCAGGAGCATGAACCACAACAAAACATGGTGCTCCTTCTATATGGAAAAGCCTTTGATGGTTGGCTAGTGATGGCTAAAAATGAGACAAATTCATAGTCCAGATAGGCTCGAAGTATGCCAAAAGGATCCATGTGCTGGCAAACGTTATCCAGCTAGTTCATTTCCTGTACGCTGTTTGAAGCAGCCAGAGCCCTTTCTCACTATTTAGTCCTTTGAATGTAGAGTAAAATAAAAACAGAAGAAGAAACATGCAGCTAGCAAAAGTTCCAAGCTCAGCACTTCAGGAGGCACTTGAGCACAGGGAGAACAGACAGAGGACCCCCCAGAGCTGGGAAATCCCCCACTTGTAGCATATGTTCTGCTCTGTGGAGACATTAATAAATTTGTCTCTTGTCTGCACGGCTGTCATTCACAAGGTCACTTTTTTCCACCAGAAAGAGGACCTGACAACTCTCTCACATCCCTACAGACATAGGCAGTAGGTAGATGCCCATAAAAAACTCATCTGTCCATGAAGTGCAGGCACTTTCATGTTCTTTCAGGTGGACTCATGAAGAAAATGTAGCAAGTTCCTCATCAGTCCAGTCTCAAAGCCCATGTACTCTACGAACTTGTATTTGAAAGGAGAAGAGAAAATTGATAGAATTTTAAAAAAGCATTAACAGTCTAACATCTCCTACTTGCCCATGGTGAAATGTCTCTGGAGGGTGTGATCTACATCCTGAATGTCCTTCCTTGTTTTAAAAAGATAGTCATCACATATAATTTGCCAGGGCATTCATTTCCCAAGATATCCACTTGGCAGCCTAAGAACTTCCAATTGAACTCATTTTTTTCTGAGCCCATAGGTGAATTCTGCACACATATAAGAAATTTTTTCAACCTGCCCAGCCTATTCCACCCCAGCTGCTTCAGGAGATGCAAAAAATTTTGCATCAGGCAAGTGTATATCCACACCAATCCCTCTTAGGGTGAGATTTGCACTCATATTTGAACTCAGCTCTTGGCCTCTCTAGCATCCTGTGCTGGGGGATACCAGAGGCTGCGAGTTAATAAAGACACATTTCTTTCTGTGCATTTTGTCTGTGTTTATCTTGTCTTAGATGCCAAGACAGAAGCTCTTGATTAATCTTAATTGGTTTTTATTATTTTTAAGTGATTTTACCACATCTGCCCTCATCCCCTTCCTGAGGCAGCTCAGCACCACCTTCAGATATCCTGGCCCCTAGTTTCTTACTGTGATACCTTTAATTCCCACATCACAGAAAATGAAAACTGCTTGGGCAGGAGACTGCATTTTTCTATAGCATACATATAAATACTAGTTGACAAAACTCCTTTTACAGAAAAAGTCAAAACAAGCATCTGAGGAATAGTGATGGGATCTCTTGGAAGTGTCTTTTTTAGAAGAACATGACTCAGTCTCTGCATGCACACTTCATCAGCTGTGAAAGAGCTCAGATGACAGGCTCAGGTGAAGTTGTCTGCTCTGTGGTTAAGGGACATGAATCCTGGCCGAGATGCTGAATCCTGGCCAAGATACCAAATCCTGAACAACAAGTAATAGACAAAATTGTGCTGTGGGCTTCTGGTGTGATGCTGTGTAGTCCCCATCACTCTCCACAGGAAGCAGAAGTTTCTATCAAGCTCTCTTCAGTAAGACTCAAGTCTTTTTCAGAGCTCATATCAAGTGCTCTCTGTCACATGAATATTTTGTCTTTCCCTCTAATGTATCTTATTTTGGCTGTGCCACCAATTTATCTGTCTGCCATTGTGTTGGGCCTTTGCCTGCTTTGCTGAAGTCTCACTGACATGCTACCTCCAGTGAAGTGCTGGACTTTGACTAAAATAAATAACTTCATCAGTTTCACTTCCTTTCTCCCATTCTCCTCTCCAGACTGCCAATATATTTGCTAAACAATACTAGACCTTGGCACTTCTGTGCCAACATTTTTTTCAGAGACAAAAATTTGCTATTTTTTCATGTCTATTGCCTCCAATTTCTCAGATAGCTTTCAGTTCATGGCTTCTTATGATGTGACTGCCTTAATTTCTTTAGTAAACACTTGACCAAGATCTTTTCAAAGTTCTTTAATAGAAGGATGTTGTATGTTGGAATTTTGGTTTGGTGGTTTTTATTTGTTTGGTTGGGATTTTTTTTTTATTCTTTGGTACAAAAATCAGGCTGGAAACATATAGATGTAATTGAAAGATCAATCCCCAGAATGTATGCAGAGCTTTTCGGGCCCATGGATTAAACTTCTCATCTTAGTTACACCAGTGCAAGCTAAGGAAGCAAGCAAAAGCTTTGTTAGTTTGGGCTGATTACTTGGGCAGATTTAGCCTGACTGAAAGAAAAACCTGCTAAAAATGTTTTGAGAAATTTACAGTCTGGTCAAATATTGTATTATAATAGAATAAGCTAGGATTTTCAATAACAACGTCATTTGTAAAATCACCTTGTCTAATTCACTGGAAACACTAAATACTTACAGATACCAGTATTTTGTTACTGAATGCACGTGCTAATGCAGTAACAGTGATCTGGAGAATCCAGTAAGGAGAGATGAGAATGAGAAAGAAAACCAACAAAAATGAAGAACCCATAGAAAATAAAAAATGAAAATTGTTATGAGATATGTCATTGTGTCTTTCCTTGCTGTTATATTCTGGACAGTGAAAAACAAAGGAGGTGGGTAGGAGGAAATGCACGGGAAATTAAATAGGGGGGGGTTCTAAGGTTCCAGCGCCCAGGGCATTGGGAAGCAGCTGACCATCTCAGCACCGGCCTGTTTGGCCCATGAGCTGGCACGTCACCAGCCCCATCCAGACTCAGTGCTGACAGACACTCCGGTCTAACACCATTTCCGACAGAAAGACAGACAGTTGTGTCCTGCCTGTCCCAGCCCGAGAGCGGAGGTGCCAAGATGACATGGAACTTGCCCAAAATTTGGGAGGGAAGAGTGAAGCTTAAGTCATATTCACGCGCGCAGGCCTTCTTTTGTTATTCTAACCCAGTTATCGAAGCAATGTGTTCCTGTTGATTTTTAAACCCTATTTTGTTTTGAAAAGGCCAAACTGCGTCACTGGATGCATTGTCTGGTTACAGAGCTCCCAAGAGTGGGGAACTTCCAGCCAGCTTCCAAACCAGCTCAGCAAAATGAGCAGACAAGGGGATTTGAAACCAGAGATCTAGTCTGAAAGGGATGGTCCCCATCTGAAATGAGGGAGAGCACAGGGAAGGAGTGCCCAAGGAGAGGCTGCAGAGGCATGGGGGGGCAGCAGGCACATTGGCCATGGAGGGGCCATGTTGATATGGGCGGATGGATACTGGCTCTCGTCATAATTTGAGGCTCTGGCATTTTCCTTTTTCATTTGTGGTTCTACATTTTGCAGACCCAAGTTGCCTGGGAAATAGGTCTGGGGAAAGCATGGCATCCTCTTGGTCCTGAGAGATATCACCGAGGAGGCATATCACCAATAATGTGTCTGGAAAACAGGGGAGCCCAAAGGCTTGACTACAGGAGGAGGATGGCTTTACAAAAAGCTAGCCTGCAAAGAGAGACTTTTGACCTGTGGATGGGGAAACACAATGTGGAGTTAGGGCTGGGAAACAGGTATGAGTAAAGAAAAAGACAAAAGAGAAGTGGTCAGAGTCATTCTGATGGAGAAAGAGAATGGGAAACCCAAAGAAAGGAAAGCATTATGCAAAAGGCAGGGTAGGACAGAGGGAAGATGAGGAGGCTGGAAGGAGTGAATAAAATGATGATGCTGGGAAGGCCTTTCCAAATGAAAGAGGGAAGCTAAGATGGCTAACCTGCAGGAGGGGAAGTCCTTCCTGTTTGGTACACTGCAGGAGAGGAACAGCTGCCTGTCCCTGAAAACTCACTCCAGGGAAGGAAACACAGAAATACGTGCAATGGAGATGCATGAGGGGATGGGGAGAAGACAAATCTGCATAGAGACGAAAATGATCTTTCGTGTAGCCTGGACAGGCCATTTGCTGCTCATCCCTTTGGAGGTTTTATTTCCCTCTCCCCAAGACATATCTAGGTTACTAGAGGCATATCAGATCTTTACTGAAGCACATGTGGTTTCTGTGCTCAGAGGCACATGAAGACCTCACTATATGGTACCTCCTGTTAAAAATGGTTTTGCCGCCACATGAAAATGCATTTAGCTTGTGTATGGATAACATTTGCAGATTCCTTCAAAGAAGAACTTTAGCTGTCATGACTGTCTCAGTATTCCTGTTTCCCTTATACCTGTAGTCTGTCTGCAGAGATAAAGTCACTGAGAAAGAATCTGGGTTTTCTTCTTCAGAAAAGCCTTATTTTTGTCTTATCAGTGGACTAAGTACATCCTGTGCACAGAGACAAAAAATAATTAAAGAATCCAAGTTACTCGAGACCTCACCATTGGCTTACACTGCCAGATTATTATAAAATGGCTTAAGTAAATAAATAACATTGCATTGTCCAAAAACTCCTTTCTTGGAAAGCTTTATACTCAAGCTCTTAATGCAGTGGAGGTAACATTAACATCTTCCTGGTCCTTTAGAAAGCAGTCTGTTACATTGCCAAAAAAACATGGGGAAAAGATACTCCAAAATTATTCCAAATAAGGAAAATCTGAAGCATAATTTATTACAGCCATAAATTCCCATGTAAATGTCAGCAACTAGTAGATCCTGGACTTCAGTGATGGCAGCTCTCCTAGTAGGAAAGATGCAGCGTTTAGTTTGAGGCTGTAAAAATGCTCATCTGTAGCCTTTGGACAGCCAGTATTCAGAAACCGCTTCCCAATCAACAAAAGAGCTTCAAGTGTGACAGATTCCCACTAGGATCTGTGTCATGGCAACAAGAGCGTTGGCAAAGCAGGGTGGTCAGCGTGGGACACTGTGTGTTGTCTCTCAGGACAAACCTCAGCTTTCATCTGGGGAACCCAAGATGCCTTTACCAGGGAAGCCCTGTGCCACTTCAGCAAGACAACAGAAGCCTGTTGCCTAGAACTGGAGGCTGTTTGTCACTCATCACTCCCAGGGCTTTTGGGATGTGCAATATCTTGAGGCACTCAGTTTGGAGATTTGAATTCAACTTGACTGGTCCTAGTGGAGGCGCAGGAATAACAGCAGGGCAAAGGCAAGCACTGTTGAAGAAAGCAGCCAGTTTCTGCCCCTGGGCTAAATTTTTGTGTGTTTTTTATTTGGTTAGGCCAACATATTTCACCCATGCTTTCTTTAGCCCAGGAGAGCAGAGTCTTCATGCCCATGGCCACTTGCATGCCCTTCTCCTTAGCTCTGTCTCTGCCATTACCTCAGCCTGCTCCCTGGCATGCTTGAGACAGACTTTGCAGCTGGGTAATTCAGATGCAAGGTAGGAGGTTATTCACAAACAAAAAGCAACATCAAGGTTGGCCCATCTTGTACAACACTCAGTTGCAATACAACCTGCCAAGGTAGAGATGCTTTTTATGTTCAGATATATATATATATATAAAATATATGTTTTGACAGGTTGACATTGTCAAGGTGAAAAAACAGCACGTATTCAATGGGAGGAGCATGTCTGGAACAAGGAACAAGGATGTCCTTTTCCTCATTTTCTCATTTCTCATCTCCTTTGCTTCAGGATTATTCTCTTTCTTTCTCTACCTCACTCCCAGCAAATTTGAAACACTTCCCTTATTTCTGTTTCCTCTTCCTTTTCTCTGCAAGACCTGTACCCAGTCCCAAAATTACAGCTGCCCAGCAGTGGTGGGAAGGAACAATGGGGCTGGCTCACACACTCAACCCTCAGCCCTTTCCTGGGCTGGTACTGGTGGTGGCTCTGTGACTGCAGCTGGCCCAGCTCACAGGTTGTGGCTAACCTGTTTTATAGGTGTGATGACATCTTTGGAGCAAACATCTTCGGAGCAAACATTCTGGAGATGCTTACCAGACACTTAGCAGCAGCGAGGCACAGTCCCTCCCTCCAGGGCTACTCAGCTGGCTTTGGAGAATGCAGCCTGACCACACAGTATCACGCCTTTGACTTCGAAGCCAAATTCCTCACTGATTACTCTTTTTTTCCTCAAAGCTGAATGTTTACAGGCAGTAAGTATGATGTGCTCAAACACTCTTGCAGTTCCTTCCCCACACACTGAAAACAATTGGGAATTTTTCAGTGAATACCCTTTCATGTTAGTAGGTGCACAACACCATCAGAGAGAATGGAGAAAGCTATATTTTTGTTTTGTGCAAAGATGTCCAAAACTAAAGCAAAAATCCAGGGAGGATTAGGTACAGGAGGTGACACGGTGAAGGTAGGTGATGTGGGGAGCACCCTTTAGAAGGTCCTCCTCAGGCTTGGATGGGGCTTTGATGACATTTGGCACTCAGTGAAAAAGGTCTTGTCTGCATCAGCCTATTGCTCATGTCAACAGCTTGCTCATCACATCAGCCTCAGGCCCTGCTGGGGCCCCAGGGTCATCCAGGCAGAAGAGCTGCTGCCTCAGATCTTCCTATGGGAAAGCAAATGCAAAAGTGCAGCTTTAGTGAAGAATTGGCCCCTAAACTCTACAGGAATGATCAGGTACTTACAAATCTATACATTTAGATGTGAAGCCTTAGAAAAGAAAGATGCCTTTTTAAATGATGATTTTAGTTTCCAACCACCATATTTAAAAGCTGGTGTCCTCAGAAAGTGAGTGAAGGTCTTAAGCTTTTTCTCATTGCTTCTCCACTTCCCCTTTCTGCTCCTGTCAAGGGTGGCTCTGACTGCTTCAGCCTTTCTTTTGATTTTAAAAACACAGATGTAAGCAGATAAAGAGGCCACAGGAGGAGAATCCTTCAGGATGTCTTGTTTGGTTTGGAAATATTTAAATGTCTGCTGCATTTCCTTTGAGCACAAGGCAGGAGTCTATGAAAGGGCACTGCTCCTTCTGCTACCCACAGTACTGCTAGGGGTGGGAGAGTGTGCGTGCGTGCAAGCATATGTGTGCATGTGCTCATGAGATGGTTCCTAATCTTTTCAGCATGGTTCTTGTGCCTGGGATAATGCAAAACATTTCTCTAGGTCACATTTCCCTGGAGGAAAAGATTTTAACTCTAGTAATTCAGGTGAAGCTTGCTCTATCTAAATAGTCTGCCAGTTTCACATTATTACACCAGATTAATAACTTTCTAAATCACAGTGAAGAATGGTATTTTTTTTGGTTTGGATAGGTTTAAGTGTTTGTGGCCATTATGAATGATAGTTGGGTGTTTTAGATTAAGGTATCATAATCAAGAGGAAAATTTTATTATTGTGTCATATATAAAACAGTGAATGGCTGCTGGATGAATTATGTGATGCTGATGATTACGTCTGAGAATCAGTCAATCACCTTTACAGTGTGGGTGGTACAAAGCAGTTGCCCAAGAAACGCTAACACAGAAAAAGAAACCTTCCCCATTTTTCTCCATGAAGTTAAAATTCCGTTGGAGGCTGCTCTCAACTTCCTACTGATGAACACCTTGTGGTCTGACTACCACAGATGGGCCCTGGGCAGAAGTGGAATATAACTCTGATTAAAAAGCATGGCAGACAAATGTGTTCAGAAGATCAATGAATTATACCACAGATGAATAAACAAATTTAATATCCATGGACTTTTCATAAGTTTTGAAAAGTAAGTCACATGCAAGCCATGGCATCATCCTAAGACAGCTGAGGTATATAGAAAGTATTAATAATATAATGTTGTGTACAAGAATGTTCAAAAGAATTGGCAGTATTCATGCTAGGAAGAGTTGTGCCATTGCCAAACATGAAAGATCACTTGTTGGCTTCCCTACCTTGTTTAGGCACTGCAGTTCAAATTTAGAATATAGCTATCAATATAGAGAGCAATAGAATAAATTTGCAATACATAAATAAGGCAAAACTACAGTCTGATCCAAGAAATCTGATGAACTTGAGAACGCCCTGATCATGACAAATGTTTGTGACGTTTTGAAGTGATTTGTTTGGGCTTTCAGAAACAACATTGTTTCAAAGAAGCGTGAGTTACAAGTACTATTGCACGCTGGTTGTGTCCACATATACTATCCCAACATGTGCTTTTAAGACTCATCTTAATTATGATTTTTTTCAGGTATGCTTGAAAGTAACTGTCTTTTATTGCCTATGCCTTTGTATATCATTTTAATCCTTGCACACTGACATATCAATGGTTTTTTACTCATCATTAAATACATTCTCAGTTTCCTTTTTTAGCTCACATATTTATGAAGACAAACTAGTGGAAGGATGAAAACCTTCAAATGTTTTATTTTAATTTCTAAGGAGACAATAACTGTGAGGAAATGCTTTTAATGCAACTTGTATCAGTGGAGACTGTACTGTAAAAAGCATTATGCTCTATTTCAGTTCATTGTGCCAACAGCTGAGTGATGCAGCTACTCCGCTGTTAAAAATAGTAGTACTATTCCAAGTTTAAAGCAGGATACCATGAAATGCACTCCACAACCACAAATGCATTCCAAAGTGCGGTTGCTAGTAAATATGTGCCCTGGGCTTGTCTTGTGGGCAAGTCAGGGAGTGGGATAAATCCATCTACTAAGAATCCAATGTCCATTGGATGTGAGCTCAGTGAATGTACATAGGCATGCAAGCCTGCACACACACACACACACACACACACACACACACACACACACACACATGCACTCACACACACATATAAAAGTAAATATTTATTAAATGGATGTCTCAGTGTCAGCCCTGCTCTGTATGTTGACGTGATCCAAGTCTAGAAGCCACAGCTCAAAACAAAACAACCTGTGAATACTTGACCTGCAAGCAGTGAGAAATTCTTCTGCAAATCACTGATTTTGTAACGTTTAACCCTTACCAGCTCCACTTCTGGCATCTGCATGAGTGTTTGAGACACAGCTTGAGTGGCAGAAAGCGAGATATTATATAATTATGCATCTCCAATAGATTAACTGCCTTAGGAAAGCAGGGCCAGATGAAATAGGATGTGTTCTGAACAAGTGGAGAAAAAACTCACACAGTACATGCTGCTCCCAGGAGGGTAAAAGAGAAAGAAAACCTTTGAAGCAGCAAGGATTGTTACACTCAAATTACTCCTTTCCAAGTCTGTAATTTCTCAGCTAGGTCAAAACAGAAAATGAGTGATTACTGTTACAACTGGCGTACACTCTGCACTTTGGCTGCATTTAAGATACACAACATTTTCCAGAGAATCATGTCGGATAATTTGTCTTGTGTATTTTAAGCCTTTTTCACATGTCCTGAAAGACATAAGCAATAAAATACCTTAAGGAGTGCAGTGGCTGCAGAGGGGAGGAGGCTTGGGCCCAGTGTCGGGGCACCTGGGTGCTTTCCTGACTGTGTTCCCATCTATCATACAACTCCAGATGGATTACTGACACCAGTACTCCCCAGCTTGGCTGCCTAAAGTTCAAACTCTCTTTGGCAAGAGTAATTTCCAATGTCAATAGTACTGTTTATCTTCACACAGAAGAAAAAGTAACTGCACCTAGACACCTAAGTCCAGATTGACAGGCAGAAATAAGCACTGTGGTTTGCAGAGCTAAGCTCCCATGGGGTCAGGGTGGGGTGCTGCACCTGTCTGCAGATCTGTGCAGCCTAACTGGCATGGTGAGGAGACAGGGTCCTCAAAGCAGTTTCACAGCAGGAAATGCACTTTGGTTCTTTGGAAATGTGGGATGCCACCTTTTCAGTGCCCTTTTCATCCAGGCTGGTCATCTGCTGTAATGGGCTCTCACTTCTCCTAGCCTAGGCTACTTTCTTATGGAAAACAGACGAGGACAAGGAAGCATTGAGGATTAGGGGGGCTCTCACCTTGTGTTCAACATGAGTGATCACACATACACAGGAAACCAAATGGCACTACTGAGTGGCCCAGACCAGACCCAAAATTGGCTTCTCCCAAAACTGGCTTCTCCTGTCTCTCCCCACTGCCTCCATACATGGGCTGGGGACACTGGGCTTCCACCTTTGGCAACTACCCAGTATTCTCCTTACCCCAAATCATGTGGTATATTCTGTAAATTTCTTTGAGCAACATTCCCCCTGACTACTTCTATTATATTAAAGTCCCCCAAATTCATTTAGATAACTCCTAGTTTAACACCAAAGAAGCAATCATGTACAAATATTACACCATTCAGATTGCTTATAAGGGCATCCTTATACATTTGTCAAATTTGAAATACATGGTCTGACCATATTAAATTCAACACCAGTCCACTTTGTCATAAATCAATTACTTTTCTCAGGAGAATTTCTCTTTAAATTCATGGTCACAGGTGTATTCCGTGGGTCAAATCTAGTTACTGCTATTAACTTGGAAATGGGCAGAAAATTTTAATTTTGTTTTGTGAAACAGAATTCTTGAACTGTGGTTCTAGCCAGAGGAATGAATGTAAAAGTAGAATTCTAGGTTTCATTGTCTTTGTTCTCCTCATGAATTCTGATTAGCTTACTGGTAGACATCTTTTTACTTATTGCTAATATGGAAAATTGAGACAAGTGCTGAAAATCAGTTTCCCTGTTCAGGGAGTCATGAATCTATAAGGTCAGAAAGGACTTTCTGACACAGGTGGCTCAGGGACTAACGAGGAGAGATGTTCGCTTGGACCTGTTACTTACAAATGAGGAAGAATAGGTCACGGATGTGAAAATCTGGAGCAAGAAAAATTTACCCTCACTGGAGGAGCAGGCAGTTAGGCAGTATTTAAGCAGATTCAATCCACACAAATCTATGGACTCTGATGGGCTGCAGCCATGAGTGCTGAGGCATCACTGAGGGATCATGAGTGCTGAGCACGTATCATTGTGAGGCCACTCTTGATATTACTTGGAAGGTCATGGCAACTGGGGAAGTTCCTCAGGACTGGATAAAATGTCACTTCTAGCTTCCAGAGGGGCGATAAGGATGACCAGGAGAACTACAGTCTCACCTTGATCCCTGTGAACATGATGAAGCACAATATCCTGGAAATCATTTCCAAACACATAAAAAACAGGAGTGAGGTTATTCACTGTGGATTTATGCAGGGAAATCACGCCTGACTGACCCGGTGGCCTTCCACAATGAAGTGACCCAGTCGATGATATTAAGTAGTGGCCAACACACCAGGTGAGTGTGGTGCCTTTCAGAGGGACCTCAACTGCTGCAGAAATTGGCCAACCTGAGCCTCATGATGCTCAGCAAAGGGAATTGCAAAGTCCTGCATATGAGTGGAATAACCCCATGCAAGAGTACAGGCTGGAGCCCAGCCAGCTGGATATCAGCTTTGCAGAAAAGGATCCAGGGGATCCTGGTGGCCACCCAGTTGCCCATGAACCAGCAATGAACCCACAAGGCAAAGAAGGTCAACAGCATCCCCGTTGCACTAGGAAAAGCATTACTGGCAGGTCAAGGGGTATGACCCTTCTCCTCTATTCAGGAGACCCATATGCCGTGTTGGGTCTGGATCTGGGCTCCCCAGGACCAGAGATACATGAACATTCTGGAGCAAGTTCATCAGGGATCCACAAAGATGTTGAGGGACTGGAGCATTTCTCATATGAGGAGAAGCTGGGAGAGCTGTGACTGTACATTCTAGAGTAAAGAATGCTCAGAGGAATCACATCAATCTGGATAAATACCTGAAAGGAGGGAAGATGGAACCAGATCCTTCTCAGTGGTACCCAGGGATGGGACAAGAGAAAATGGTCACAAACTGAAATGCAGGAAATTCCATTTAAATACAAGAACTTTTCTTTTTTTAAATTACTGTGAGGGTGGTCAGATACTGTTACAGGCTGTCCAGAGAGGTAGCAGAGTCTCCATCCTTGGAGATACTCAAAACCCAACAGGACGTAGCCCTGAGAAATTTACTGTAGCTGAAACTGCGTTGAACTAGATGGTCTCCAGATCTGCCTTCCCACTTCAGCTTTTCTGTGATCCTGTGACCCCTGCAACCCTTTTGTATAATCTCATGCTGTACAAAGGCCACAGACTTTCACTCATGGCTTCCTCATACACACAAATCAGACATGCTAATTGAACAAAATGTCACTGTTAGAGACGCATCTGCACTTGGCTATGAGATTTCAACTGATGGCAAATCCACTATGCCCTTGATGGAATTATACCTCCACTAATTTCCTTTGCTATTAAGAAAACACCCTTCACCTTACCTACTCATCATCTTCCCCCATTAATATTTAACAGCTAATAATTTAAAATTTCAATCAACTAAATTAAAGCCTCATTTCTGCTTGTGCAAAAATACTGCATACACTGAGTTCAAACCCAGTACAGCTGACTTAAACTTTCCAGATGTTTCTGAGGGTAACACATGACCAAGAACTGGGGCCAACTATCTCTTTCAGACTGAGACAAGTTAAGGAGGGGACAATGGACTAGCAGTCTAAAGAGAGAAGTGGATCAGCTGAGTGAGGTAATATTTTTAAGATGCTTTTCAAAATAAAATTATCCCCCTACTAATAAAATTACCACTCAGATGTTGGCAAAGGTTTCCTGTTTGAAATGTACCTCAGGAACTGATGACTGCACCTGTCGTTCCAGTTTCCCCTGAAAACCCTTTCTGGCTCTCCTTAATGCCACCAAAAATTTCCTCCACTCAGTTATTGTGGACTCAGAGACACTTGCAGAGAGTGAAATGCAAGCTAGACCCTGTGCTGTTATGATGTATTTGAAGATTAGAAAATAACTGTGCAGACTGTGTAATCCACAAGCCCTTTAACCTGCCTTGAGAACACATATAGCTTCCCACTCATCAGAAATGAGGGCAGGTCTGTTGATCGGGAGCCTGACGTTCCAACCTATTCTTGGGAAACAAAGACACACGTAATCCACTACTGAAATTATTACAATAGCAAGCTCACATTTTCACTTCTAATAGTTCACTTTGCAAGCAAGACTTTGTATTCCTAGTACTCTGCCATCCTGGTTTGGCTGGTGTCTAATCCCTACCACAATACTTATTTTAACTAATCATCATAGTTTTTCTTTAAATAAACCCACACTAACCAAAGTGGTGAGGGAATTAAGTACATTATTTCTTTTGTAGCCCAATATCTCCATCTTATGGTCACAGCATGTATAAGGACTGAGCCTCTGTGTATTCCTTTTACCATGAATCGTAGTGGAGACTATATAGCAGTTAAAACACAGTCCAGTATTTTATCTGAAATAGGTGGGAGCTTTGTGGGTTTTTTCAAAACTTTTAGGATTTTTAAACAGAATGCTACTACTAAATCTTTTTCTTAGGGAAGGGCTAGTAGAGATTACTGGTTATAAATACGCTTTTCTACATCAATCTACACTCTTCTACATCAGAGTTGCACCTCACAAGAAGACAGAAGCTATATGGACAATACCTATACTCCTATAGGCATTGTTCAGCAAACCATGAATTATGCACTTACCATTTTGCTTTTCTTCCAAAGAATTCCAAAGGGAGAATTAAGTCATGCCATATTTGCAGTATATTTTCATTAATGTTTGGAATCAAAGCCATAGGGGACCAGGCAAAACCAGGAATGGATACATTGCTAAAGTTTGTTTAGGGAATGTTTGTTTAGTGCTAGCTGCTGCTGCTGCTCATGATCTACACAGCCTAGAAAGACCCAGCTGAGGAGAGAGCAGAGGAGGCCTGGGGGAAACGAGCTTGGCAGGAAACAGCTGCTGGTAGAGAGATGTGGTCGACAACAGCACTGATTGGTCTCTCAGAAATGCTCTCCACCATGTATTTCCATGGTGATATGGCACACTGTGGCTCACTGAGAGAAATTTGATTTGTATGGGACTAGAATATCAGCTCCTATCTCCACCAGAAAGAAGGATATGAATATGCTGAGGCCTCAAGATCACATGGGAATCCTGAAATCAGACTAGCATACCAGCCAGGCTAGGGAATGTGCACTACACATCAAGCATACCTCCATTAATGATGCAATTGATAGTACACCTCTTCTATCACACAATATTCCTGTTCTGTCTCTGAATGGCAGCACAATTCAATTTTCTGGAGAGAAGGAAAACAAACCCAGTGATATTGGGCCTAGCTAGCCTCAAAACTTATTTACCCATCCGTGCCAGTCTCAGCACAGAGCAGGTCAGAGAATGTGCAAACAAATTATCCTTCCAGGAATGTCGAAGAAAACTTATTTCTGCCTCAAAGGCTTATTCTGATCGGAGAACCAGGCAAGAAGCAAACACTCTTTTGCTTACCTTGTCTGCTTTGGGCTGCTGCCTCTTCACATAATTCTGAACAGCAGAACCTGCTAAGCACACAGTATCTTTGCCCAAGACCAAACATTTCTTCGCACACTAGAAAAATTAAGTCAAAAGTTTACATTTATCAATGCCACCTGGCAAAATCTGCAGCAACAGCATATTTTGATGTGGGAAAAGTTATAATTTTGACATACGAGTTAAGTACTTTCTGTCAGTCTTAATGCAGTCTAATGAAAATGGCAAATAAACAGTAGACCATCCAGCTTGTCTACCCACCACAGCTCTTCTGTTTGGTCAAGTGAAAGTCTGTCACCAAGTATGTTGCCAGGACTGCTTCTAATAACTTAGGATGTATGTGATGTTACCATGCTACTCAGAAGTTGTGTTTTGAAAGAAGGTCTAATTTTTTCCCAAGGTTGATTTTAGTCCAAACACCATTGAAAAAGGAGCAGTGAGGGAAATTGTATCATAAGGAAGCACACAGATTCCTGCTGTCATACTGTGCCCATGTGGGCCCAGGAATAGGAAAGGCTCTGTAAGTGGGATGTAATACATGGGCTTGCCAACTATTGAAAATCTACACAGTATGACTGACATTGAATTGAAATATTCCCAATCCCACGTAAGCAGGAGAGACTCCAGAATGGTTGGGTTCCATGTTGCATACCATGGGGTATGCATGAGGGACCACTTCCAAAAGATGCAGGCAGCATATACCTGTTATCAGCAATGCAGACTTTTCCTTAAAATGAAACCTCTCTACCTGGGCTTTATAAAGAGAATGATGGCAAAATGAAGTAATGGGAAGCCATTACTTCATACTTTGCCTTGTCCTGTATTTTTCAAGCAAAATTGAATCCCAGAAGCCTTAATTTAGTCCAACATTTACATGAAAACCTGTTTTGGATTTGTTGGTTAGAGCAAAGTCATGGCAGGTGCCAGAATTCACAGATTTCTCAGCTCTCTGCAGAGCAACTTGGGTTCCCACTGCTTTGAATGCCAGTGCAGGACCAGGCAGGTAGCCCAGCATGACAGCCCAGATGGGACATTCTCACTCAAGTCTCTGCTCTTCATGTATCTGTGGCTGACAAACAATTTAAATGATCTGTGAGTTATTTCTGGTTGTGGGATCTAGAGTGTTATGAGAACAGAAGAGTTGTGGGGCCCCACACTGTGTCTAAATCTGTGCTTGGCAACAGTCAGGAATAAAGCTGAACCATTGCAAGGTTCATTCTTGAATGAAAACGAAACAAGAGAATCAAATAACATCAAGTCTAATAGGAAGAAAGAAAGGTGGACCTAAAAGAAGTAGGAGGGAAGGAGAGTTGCCATTAAAGGTGTTCCTTAATTGTAATGCTGGTAGGTTATAACATGATGCTAGGTTCCAAAATCACTCACCTCCTTGTGTAATCCACACATGCACATCACAGAATAGCTGCTGCACCTACAAAAAAATTAAGCTTTTTTTTCTCCTAGTATATCAGTTACTAAAAGTAGTCAGTGGCCATTTACCACTGCCAGAACAGCTGAAACATTAACTCTCTTTTGCCTAAGCTACAACGCTTTGAACCAAGACACCAACCAGCTTTCTTTGATTGCATCAGTAAAAACAGGCAGCTAATCTTCCTAAAAGATGGTGAGGATCATCATCCCTTTCCCAATTTAAATCTGATTTTCTCAGTTTGCTATAGAGAAGTGTCGTATGGATCCCATAGCACACAGTCTGGCATTGTCCCTGCAAGGGCAGGGAAGGCTTGCAAAGGCTGGGTAATACAGGCACACTTCTTTGCAAGACAAACCCCAGGGGAGTGAGTCTTGGGCTTGCAGTGGGATAATGCCTGCCTTAAATACTGAACTTTTCCTTCTGAAACAACAAAAGCTGTTCACAGAGCTTCTGATCTGAAGAGCCCTTAAATAAAGGTATCTTCTGGATTCTTGTAGTTTATTTTTCTTGGCCTGAATATGCCATTTTCACAAAAATGTGCTACCTTCAAAACTTAAAGGAGATTAAGAATGTTGTTTCCCAGGAGCAGTAGACTATAACATATCACCTTGCAGAAAAGCTATGTAAATGTTGTATCTACTAGAACTTGCAATGTCCTACTTAAGTCCTTTTCTGGCTCATCAATAGACAAAGCTGCAGTCCAAGAGTCCTTATTACACTTACCATTATCTGTTTACACTGCCAGAACAGTACTGTCATGGCAGATATATCCTCCACAGTAAAACTGGGTGGGAGACCAACTATTTATCCATAGGATTTTACAGTGAAACTATCTCAGAAACACAAAGGAAAAGAAGGGAAGATACATATTTTCATATGGAATAAAGATCCCTGCACCTGCTCCAGTGTCAGTGGCTGCAGCATTCTGGCAGGTGTTGCTTTACTCAGAAGAGTCAAAATGTTTTTGAGTGCTGTTTGTGATTTCAGACTTTTAATCTGACATAACTCCGAACTTCCTGGGCATTTCTTTGGTGATATTCACCTTTTTCTTGCAACATTAAAAAAAAAAAAAAAGGTAAATAAATAATGTAGAAAAATCTGTTTTAAAATAAGTCTGTAACAAGATTTCAAACTCTTCACAAACTCTTGCTGTTACAGAGCGGATAATTTCCGTTCGACTGTATAAATAAGGGATCTAGGGAAAATGCAGTAGATTTATTGAGATAGCTTTCTTTGAAGAGGTAAAGAGGAAAATATATTAATGGAATGAGATAAAAACTGTGCCTTCAACTTTAGAGCACAATTTAGAGAATATTATGTGTTCATCATACTTAGAGAAAATGTGAAGGATACAAACCAAAAGTAAATCTAAGGAGTGTGTGCATGGAGCAAAGTGCACCAGAGCCGTGAGTGTAAGAAAGCATTGCTTTGACAACTGATGAAGCAGCACTTACACAAAAGCCTTTTCCCCAGGAAATGCAACAACATCAAATAACTGAAGGGCAGGGGCCAAGGCCACACCTTGAATCCCCATAGGTGTGCAGCTCAGAGTTTACAGGTTTCTTAGCCACCCTCATTTCCAATGCGGGCCAAGGGGGACTCCCAAAGGCAGGATTTGCTGAGTGCTGCTGTAGGTCTGGAGCTGAGTCTGCTCGGCTTTTCACATGGCAATTGCTTTTGCAATCTCAGCATTGCACTGGTCCCAGGGCAGAGAGGACCTGTGGTGGCTCCAGGCGTTGCTGAGGCCAGTCTCCCAGCACAGTTGGGCTGCCTGAGCAGTTGCAGTGCTTACACATCCACTGGGCACTGGGTCCAGTGAGGAGCTGCCTTTCTGAAGGGGCCCCGGGAGCAGTAGGAACAAGGCTCTGAAGAACTGGTTCCATAAATCCTTGTCTTGCCTTCGCCTTCAGCAGGTAAATGGGCCTCTTTGCCCTCCCACATGAGTTAACCACCTTGCATTCCCCTGGCTAACTCAGCTGGAAGTGAGCTGTTGGCAGGGCACAGTCTCTTCTTTTTACTCCCACTGTCTCCACCCCCAGGCTGGCTTTCCCAAGGGTGACTGACACGTGGGGCTGGAGAGCGGGCAAAAAGGCAGAGTTCTTGACATGGGAGACTTACAGCAAGCAAGCAGTAAAGAAACACAAATAACTCAGGAGGTATACAAAGGATTTGTCAGGAATATCATTAAATGTGGATTCTGAGGTTCTTTAATAGGACCTAAAGCAGTCGGTATTCCATTTCCACACACCTCCTGTGTGGTTTGCATTAAGCATTAATCACGATCATCGAATATTTAGGCACAAAGAATTCATGTGTTTTCTGACACACGTGTTGATGTTGGATGTATAGTTCAGATATTCTAAAGATTAAGTGCTCCCGTTAGTGTTAGCAATTTAGAAGGCACATAGCTATTTCCTCTCGTCTAAATATGTGATGATGCAACAGCCAAAATAAATACCCCCAAACACAGTCAGGTTGAAGTGCCCATAATATCAACGAGAAACAGCTCTTATATTAGTAAAAAACTCCTTTTAAGGGTTTGGCTGGATTTAGAGAGAAGAAAAAAATGTAAGAGTAGATCCAATATACACTCATAAACCATGGCATAGGAAAACAGATAACCGCAATTTAATTTGAAGAATTTTGCAGAGATGGCTTTAAATTAGAATTATTAAATACAAGCAACATATTTACACTCATACACAAAAATTCATTCAAAAAAGCATTATTATAACTGAGTTATCTGACCTAATTATATTTATAAGCTCGGCAACTTTGTCTGCTGCCTTTAGAGAAACACAATACTAAGCAAAAATCTAAAGTGATGCTTTGGCCCAAAGACACATTCCCTAGCTTGGGCCATCTGGGGCTTCCTCCATGTGAGGGAAATGCTTGCTTGGCGCGGGGCCTCTGTGGTGGGAAGAATTCACACCCTTTATATTTTTCTGCTATGGAGCATGACTGGCATATTTGGAAGAGAAGAACGGAGCATGGGAAGACATTATGGTGCCTGGGGTGGTGGCCCAGGTGGTACAAAACCTCAGTAAACCAATTGCATGCACCCTTCCCGATGCAAGACCAGGAAATTAGGGAAGCGCAGAAGCCATCAAGCCATTTCTCCTCCCTTGCTTCTCAATGTTTTAAGCAATGTCTGTGGCACAGGTGAAAATCAGCACCATAGATCTTGGTGCCACAAAGCAAAAAGCGTAGCAGTGGTTATACCAAGTGCGAAAGCAATGGTTGTTATGGTTTTGTATTGGCTTCATCCTGTCAAATAAGGTAGAACTGTTCCTAACCAGCCCCAATGAGCACCTTTCAAATAGTTGCACTATATAAAATAGGAGGGCTTTCAAGGAGTGATTTGAAGAAGGAAATGGAGGGCACTGACACACATTAATCAGGAGGCAGCGTGGAAAGAGGCCCTGAGGCAGGACTGGGAAAGCAGAACAAAAGGAACAGTCATGGCAGATCACCAAGGGCAGGAAAGAACACAACAGAAATAAAAGCACTATTTTCAGTAAGGTAAGAAATGCAAAGGGCTTAAGGAGTTCAACCACCTCTGGAGGGGAAAGAGGAGATGAAGACAGCATAAAGAGCCAAAGAGGGAATGAATGGTATGAGGTGGTGAGCTTGCTGGAGGGATTTGGAACAGGCCAAGGGACCGTGAGCAAAATGGGGTCAGTGGGAGACTATTCCTGTTGCAGTACTCGGGAAAGAAAGCTATCACCATTTAAAGCAGTCCAGGATGAAGTGAAAAGAGAAAACTCCCACTGAATGATGTCACTTTGCTTTTAAAGACAAGGAAAAAAAGAAAACGGGAATATCAGGGTAAGAAGAGCTCAAATCAAGTACAAAAAGGGGCTAAGGGTGAAAAATATACAGATATATGTAGAAAAAGTCTTAGAAAAGAGAAATACCTTTTGAATGTCAGCAGTAGAGCTACTGGAAAAGGCTTATGGCACCTGTGAGATTCTTGCCTCCCCTCTGTCACATAGATGCAGCCCATGTTCTTAGCTGTATGGGCATGGGCCCATTGAATGCCTGCACACACACGTGCATTCCCTTCCCATGCCACCCTCTGTAAGGGGCGTCTGCATCCAGAGTTACTGGGGACCTGAGCTGTGGCAGGGGCTCTGTGTCCTAAATGCCCACCAAGGTTACCCAAGAAAGCCACTAACCAGTGGGAAAACAAAACACAGCAGAACTGATCCCAGCACAGTCCCTCAGCTGGCTGGTAACTCTAGGCCATGGCTTCAGCTCGTGTAAGCTGGCATTGCTCCACAGACACCACTGGAAATGCTTTGACTTTTAGCAGGGCTGAGTAGCTGACCCTGTGTTCCCATCATTTTCAGGGAAGAGTGTGTATATCTCTTTTCTGTGAGCAGAGTCTGTGCTCAGGCCCTTCACTGAGAAGCAAACTGAGCACTGTGCTAACAAAAGAAACCACCCACTAGTAATTTAGTAATATGAAATTCCTTATATTTTCTTTTAAAGAATTTAAATTAACTACTGGATTCAAGACTCTTCAAAACCTGCTTTATCTCCCTCCATCCCTACTTTACATTTCTCCTCCCAGCCTGTGATGAGATCCCAACAGTAACAGGGCTTCATTTTTCATTTTCTTTTTTTTCCTGATTTCAAGACTTATTTCAGAAGTAACCTTTTTTGGCATCTTCCTATAGTCAGATCATTGAACCTATTTACACTTTCTTTTAAAACATTTCCCTGTCTTCAATGAGCAAGATAATTAGCTCTGTTGTACAGTTTCTTCATTTTACAGTGGTTTTGTGTCACTTGATATCAGTGGAAACACAGATATGCTCTTTCTTTAGGAGATTGAAAACTAAATAGCTGGTGCACATCTGTTTAATTTGAACCTATAAGGTCCAAACTGAAAGTAAAAAAGAGGGGGGGGGATTGGTGTTTTTAAAAGAAAGTAGAACAGCAAAGTTCTCTTTTATTTCTTATTCTCCTATGTAATTATTAATTCCCCCAGACTTTCATGAAAGTCTTTCTGGAATCTGTTACTCTCATTCCACTCTTTCAGTTTCTTTTATCTTCTTCTCTACAACTCCTTAGAGCTCTGTTACACCATATATTCTTTTCCCACTGTGTATTACATTAATCCCCCCATCCAACAGACACCTGTAAAATGTAATTCCTCCCTTCTAGAAAAAAAAAGTGTTGAATTTTAAAAGTCAAAATCCTGTCTAGTTAACAACAAAGCTTGTTTCCAAAGTGATGACTTAGAAGCAGCCCAACAACATTACAGTCAGTTCCTGCAGATCCAGCAATGACTTGGGAGCAAAGGGAAGAAAAGAAGGTCGCTCAAATCCTTGTAAAAGGCACCTATGGGACCAGGAGCACAATTGTGGACACGGGCTCTGGGGAGAAAGTGTGAAAAAAAGGTTCATAGGAGAAACCTGAATCCCCATTCCTGACCAGGTCCACTGAGAAGAGACCAGGCATGCAGCAAGGAATTTTCTTCCACTTGGAACAGCAGCAGGTCAAAAACCTAGCAGATATTTGCCTCTACTCCTTCTCTCTCACTAAGGACAAATGAGCAACCTGAAATGTGATTAGGACACTTACCAGCAATCAAAAGTACCCCTTGAGACCCATGAGCTGAAACAACCCCAAGCCTTTTCTAGAATGGGATGTTCCAGCTGGACTCCCAAGTTCAGGCTGTCCAGCTTTGCATGAATAAGAACAACCAAGTTTCAGACAGCCTAAATATCCTCCTATAGAAATGAACACCCTAGTCCCCTGTGGGGACAGGCTGAACAAAGCTTTCATGACCCTTTCTAACAAAACCATTCTCTGACTCAGTTTTTGGCAGATGAGGAAGAAAGGAGGGATCCTTCTCAGTGGGAGGGCTCTGTCGAGGGAACATCAGAAGGACCCACCAGATGGACTCTTGGACTACATCTAAAGCTTTCTCACATTTCTTTTCCTTCCTCCCCGCCCTCCTTCCCCTCACACACACACACACTCAGTTTACCTCTTCCCTACTCATCTACAAAGCGGCTGTTCAAAGCGCCGGGACGGTGATGGATGCGCACACGTGCAGGCAGGAGCACAGCCGCTGACACTCTGCACGTGCCGGCTGCTGCACGAAACGTCCTCGGAGACCGGCGGACACAGCAGGCACCAGACACACTTTCCTCCTCCAGCCCGGATCCACACTTCCCATTAATCCCTCTGGACCAGGCTGGCCTGGGTGCCCTTCAGCCAAGCCTCCTCCAAAGCCTTTTCAGGCAGAGCTGGGGTGGAACGGGACCTTGCACGGATGTGCTCCTTCCAATAGGCAGGACATCACACGGGCAAGGCACGGAGCATGCTGTTCCTACAGACCCTCCAATGCCACCATTTTAATGCAGTGAAAATGGCGGAGGGGAAGGAGAAAGGAAGAGTAGAAGAATATCTCTGTGCTGATTGCGGTGGGATTTGGAGCTGATTTAATGAGGAAAATTACTCCCGGATCTTAAATTGCTATGGTTTCCTCCTTGATTGAATGTTGGTATTCCTTTAAGCTTTTAAAGGAACAAGTATGATTACAATATGCATTTGAGAAGTGAGTATTACTGGTTCTTTTCCATGTAATTTACCTTGTTAATCTTTATTCTCTCTCAAAACAAACAATGGTTTGACTCCTCCTCATATTAAGGGCATTAGTTTGCTAACAGGCTGAAAAACATCAGTTCACCATTTTGAGCAGATCTATTTCTTCAAGTTCTTGGCGAGAGAAACTCCTTTGCTTTAGAAGACAGTGAAGTGTCCTGTCTTGTCTTGTTATTCCACTGGGAACGAATCATTCTTTTATGTATGCTTTGATGTTGAAATAAAAGGGGTTTTAAATACCATTTCACTGTACTGGTTATAAAAATGCTGTAATTTCCTTGTTATTTGTCTTATTGGAAGCAAGTCAGCAACAAAAGCACAAATACCATATACACAGAAACTTCCTAAATACCCCTTTTATCCACAGTGTTGTGTTTTATTGAAAGGCTCCAAACCTATTGTCTGTGAATGAAACTCCATTGTTATTGTCTACATGTTGTTATTCTCACTCCAAGCCCGAGTATGGACGTACACATCAGCCTGGTCACTCTGCAATAAATCACACCCTCACTCAGGCACAATTTAACAGGAGAGGTTGAATGGGGTGTGGATGGCATGTTTCCAGTCATGTTTTGCACTAGGGGCTGTACAAGGCTCCTGTATTTGGCCTTGCCAACACTAACAGTCCTAGAAAGCACCTTGGTTCACAGATCCTGACGTCCTGTGTGCGACTCCAGTGGCTCTTGCGCAGCAGAGGTCAGTGGACACACGTGTGAACATTTACAAGTCAGGCATTAAATCCCACTTGGATGAAACTGGCGCACAGCATAAATTCAGCCCACCGCAGATGTCTCGAGTCACGAGCGCAGTTCATGCCAAGAAAACTGAAGGCTATTAAAAACACCTTTTATGCAAAATTCAAAACACCGAGTCTTACGATTCACTTGCACTCCTGGAACTGCATTGACTCCTACAAGGCTTCTTCCCGCTTTGTCCAGCAGAAACAAGAGAGGTGTCAGACCTCTGTGTTTATCTTCATTGCAGAGTTGTGTGGAGATGTGTTCAGACCCAGTGCAACAGAAAGCACGTTGTTCTCTTACCTCTGTGACACTGCTCTCAGCACTTGCACTGCCAAAAGCCAGCATGACTCCCCACTGAGACACAAAGTGCACGACATTATGCAAAGGAAGGTAATCAGACTGCTAATTCTTAAATAGATCTTCATGAAAGGCAACAAAAAATCAGTGTCAGGAAGAACAATAGCCACAAAAGGAAGAGGAAGATCCAACTTTTATTAACTTTTGCTCACAACCACAGAGTTCCTCTCCTATAATCTGCTACTATTCATAGCAAATGGGGTAACTCCTCAGACATTCATGAAACACCACAATATAATTGTACTGTTGACAGTACAAGTCAGTAAATCTTGGACAAGATTCATGGTGAAATCTCAAATAAATTGTGGTTAAAGATGTGTATTGGTCATGGACTTAAAACAGTCATTGAGAAACAATGACTACCTTAAAACACAGAAACAGGCCTGCACATGCTGCTGTAAGACTAAAGTGTGAGAAATTCAAACAATTCTTTTGCTTTGTCTTACAGCAAAGCTTGTGTCAGAATCGCCATGGAGTTAACTGAAATAATCAATCTCGCATTCAGCTCCATAGAGGGGACAGGAAGGCATGGCTGTAAGAAGCTGAAGAGGAGGAGTGGAGAAGGTAGTGTGACAGATTAAAAATATCTCAGAATGCTTTGATTTGCCTTTGGAAACCACATGCTGAAAAGAAAACTTATAGGCAGTTATGCAGTCTGGGCTATAGGGGGCTGTCAAGAAACATACAGAATCGGCCAGGGCGGACAGTTTTAATCAAATCTGCATTTGTGATCAGTAGACACAAGATCAGCAATTCAAGGTGGAAAGATATTTTATTTTTGGATTTTCAGATTCTTCTCGATGAAAGACCGAATAATAAAAGCGTAGCTATATAACAAGTAACTCTGTATTTTACAGGTCTCTAAAAATGCTTCATAACGTTAAACTAGTAACATTAGCCTGGTCTGGGTATTAAGAGTACAGCCACTGCACAGCCAGTTTTAAACGCAAGAACCTGAAATACAAAAGAAGTCCAACAGATTTTAAATCAGCAACAATGTTTCATTGTCAGGGGCCAGGTTTAATAGGTGTCTTTGGTGTTCAGTATCCCAATATCTACAGGTCGCTAGGCTTCTCTGAGAGGCTGGGTTACATCTGAGGCATGTAGAGGCTTCCAAGCTTGTGGTAGAGCACAAAATTCTACATTTCCAGGGGCTTTAGCTCACTGAACAATACTGTCTCTTCTAGCTCATACAGTTCTTCTCTCCTTTGGGAGGCATCTTCTAATCTGAGAGCAGAAAAAGTTTGCCTGGGCTGACTTTGCCTCAGTCTTGCCCTCTGCTTTCTTCATTTCCTACCTGCAAAAGGGAACACCAGACTCTTACAGGCAGCTACCACCATACCATTCAAAAGGTGTAAACTTGGAATTGGTAACACGTTAGTGCCTGCTAAGTTGCAGTATGGGATGGAGCTTGGGTAGTTTGTCTCCAGTAGGGTCCTTTCTCTTCTGCTGATATTTATCTCAGTTGGCTGACTCTTGGGAGCCCACAAGAGACCCAGAGAGGGACTTTTTACAAAAGCATGTAGCAGCATGACAAGGGGCAATTGCTCTAAACTGACAGAGAATGGGTTTAGTATAGATAATGGGAAAAAATTCTTTACTGTGGGGGTGGTGAAACACAGGAACAGGCTGCCCAGAAAATCTGTAGATGGCCCCAGCTGTAGAAATGTTCAAAGCCTGTTTGGAGGTGGCTTTGAGCAACCTGGTCTAGTGGGAGGTGTCTCTGCACATGGCAGGGGGATTGGAATGGGATGATCTTTAACCTCCCTTCCAACACAAACCATTCCATGATCCTTTATATATCCTAAGTGCCTTATTTATACATAGCATTAATATGTGGATTAATGTTCATTTGGAATGCTTGAGGTATCTTCTGATACCTCTGCAGGCACTGCTGACTTCTTCCAGAACTTCTATGGGCTTCCAGGTTGAGAAAAGCAGAACAAGATCTGCAGGGAACATGAACTGATGTAGCTTCCAGTAAAGTGAGGATCAGGCCCAGAAACGCAATGCATTTCCTCTGGAAAGGAAAGCCCCCCACCTCTTTCACTATAAATATACCAGACTTGTGTGCTTTGTTTTGAGCCCAGTTTCCTAAGGAAACAAGGTCTATGCAGTCATGCTGTGTCTGTCTGTTTCTGTTCCCCACTCCTAACTCTCATTAGTTGTCTTGACCAGATTTGACACTGGGAGACACAGTCTCCAGTACTTCAAGATTTTTTTGTACCTCGCTGACCAAGAGGAGAAAGGTGTTTGTTGTTCTTCATGTCTCCCCTAAGGGAAAAGCTTTATCATATGCTTTTTCTGAGACAGAATCCTGAGGGGAAGAGACCTTGTGAGACAGGTTAGCAGGAAACCAGGTTGTGTTAGTTCCTCTGCTCCAGGAACTACTTGTTTAGTTTGCAATCTCCACAGGAAGTATCCAGCATGACAGATACCATGCAGGCAGTGCCCCAAAATACCTTTTTGAAGCTGGAAATTTCAGTTTTCAAAAGTTACAGATCTTTTTAGAGATCAGAGAGGGTACTCTGTTAGCCTTTGAAGTCTGAAGAACAGCTGACGTTTCTCTGTCAACTACCTCTCCACCTTTGTGATGTCTTTATCTTCTTGGGGCAAGAAGACTTTGGGGTGCACTGGAGGACCCCCCTTGCCCAGGTCCCCCCTGCCTACACAAACCAGGCCTTGCAGATCATGCAGACATTCTCCTCTCTGCAGATTCAGTGGATGGCAGGGGTACAGTCATGGTAGCAATTTGTATTCACCTGCTCGTGTGCATTCAGCACAAATTAGAGGAAAATGAAACCTTAAGGATCCAATAAGAGAGCATTTTATAGCCAGTCTGCACAGAGTCAAAAATGCACACATAAAAATGTAGAAAGTCTACTCTCAAGAGAGCCTTATTTGTTTTACAGCCCTCTATTAATCACAGCAGAGTATTGTCCTGTGATGTATATGGATAAAATCATCACTCTTTTTTTGTGGTGTAATGATGCTGCTTTATCTACTGCCTCTGCAGCTACATATAACAAGCACGAAATCCATGCTTAAATAATGAAACATATATTAACAAGAAAAAAATAACAGCCCATAATTACATTACAGGTTCCATACAGGATCATATCTCATCTACTTTGCTTAACAAACATATCACGTAGACGTATCTATCTTAAGACAGACATGATTATTCATTGCAAAAATGACAGCTATTTTTGTGTAAAGCAGAAACCAATGAAGTAAGAAAATGTATTGAGAGATTTTTGGCTAGGAATTTTTGGACTGCAAGCATGGTATTTACATGGCAGCTGCTTTGCTGGATACTGCCTCACTGATGGCTTGTGGCATTGATTTATTGACATTCCTGAACCAGAAATTAAGGTAGCCTCAGGGGAGGATATCAACTGACCTGTAAATTGGAACATGTGGTTTGAGTTCTTTTGTTGTGTCTTTTTTTTTTTTTTCTTAACAGGACTTCTGCCACTGACTTCAACTTTTTCCATATAACACAAAAAATTCTTCCACATCCCAGATGTATTCAGACCATAACAATAAATTAGGACAATGGACTCATGCTGACTACTGTCAGCAAAAAATCCAGCTCCTGTGGTTGAATTTTTTTCCCCTATACAGTATTAGAAAGAAGAGCTACCTTTTCTGTTTCAACAACTTTTTCCAGAGTCAAGATTAATCTCAAGTAACGAAATGTGAGGTCAGTGAATACTGAATTCTAGCCAGGGTATTAGCAAGCTGGTGAAAGAGCATTCTCACGGAGCTGTCTGCCACATCTGCTGATATTCCACAACAGAAGAGACTTCCCAAAGTCCCTGTCTTGAATTACCTCTACACTAGGTTTCTACCAGTCTGTCAAATTTTATCTGAGTCATTTACCCACCCACTCTGACAGGAGCGTGGGAGCAGTGAACAAAGGGCAGGCATCCACTGGGAATGCAGCCAGAGTGAAGACTGACAGGCCACGCTGGGCCCAGATGATTCGATACCGCGTTTTCGTAACCAAATTGTGAGGCAAGGATGCTGCCTGTCTTTACACTGGCAGAACTCATCCCGTGATGGGGCCTGATACTGCAAGGAAAGAAAATTATGATGATAATTCTGTCATCCAGGCTACTTATGAAGCATCTGCTAAGCACTTTTGAGGCAGAAATGGTATTTCTGGAGCAGCAGAAACCCAAAGCCAGGAGAAAGTTCAAGGGAATGGTTCACATTTAGGATAGTTTTCAGTGGGTGTCAGTACCTGGACACTAAAATCCAGCAACACTTCCGCCACCACCCACAGCAGATAGCACAGGCACTTCATGGTGTGACCAGCCCTGATCCCAGCATGGTTTGGCAGGTCCCCTGTGAATGAATCTCTCCCAGGCTCCACACCTCCTCCTACATGGTCAGATATCAGTGCTGGTGACTGATAGTGCCCTTGCAGCATCGCACCTGTGCCTGCACTGCAGCTTTTGGCTTGTGCGTGGTGCTGGCAGCTCATCAACAACGTAGTGCCTGGGATATACCTGGGAAGGACACATGGTCAGTGGGAAAACACAATGTCACAGTAGCCATTGTCCCAGGGAAGGGCTCCATAGTACCTTCACTCCAGTTTTTATCCTTGCCTATGGCCTCATCATCCGGGTCACTTCCTGTGCGCTCCTACCGACAGGACAACACGGAGAAAAACACCTTTCACTTTCATTTTACCTTTCTAATGAAAAGGAAAACAAATCCTAACCACTGTATTTTCCTTACAATTTTTGCACTACACCATTTGCACACATTGCAAGGCTGCCTGACTGCTCTCCATCATCTTAATCTGACTTTCCATCTCTGTCACACACGGCTGTATTAGCAAGAATTTTTTTACAGAAAGACCAAGTTCCAGTGTTGGTTTACCATTTTTGGGCTGGTGGATGTGCTGCTTGTTCCTCATCCCTCTCCAGTCCTGCGAGATCTGAAATAAAGTGTTTTCCCCTCTGAGGCCTTTGCATCAATCACAGTGGAGCACAGGGGGAACGTGAATTGCTCCAAGCAACTGCTTGACATGTCGTGGAGTCCTTATGGTAAATACCTCAATGGCCTTGAGTTTCTCTTCCTATTGTAGATTTACTGTGTCTCTGTAACAAGGAAATTGCAATAGCTTCAATGTGCAAAACCGTATTCAGTCAATTAAAGAGTTTCTTCTTTTTCCTTTGGTTTTACAGATGTCTACAACTGTACCCATACCAGGTATTTTTGCTTCCACTGGTGTAGATTGTTCTGAAAAGCATCTGTTTGAACAAGCACTAGAAACTAAAGTTTTTGTTTACTCAGTCAATTCTGAATGCATTTGAACTGAAACTAGAGAAAAAGGAAAATAATGGCCTTGATCTCTTCCTCACCACTAAGACCAGAAGGTGAAGGAAATCCACAGCCTGTCCCTAGATCTCCACCTCCAACATCAGACAGAAGAAAACAATTGCCTTCCTTGGAGACCTCCCAAAGATTAAAGCTGTAACTAAACAGAATTCTCATGCCAGCAACTTTGGGAATTACTCTGTTGTTATTGTTACAGCAGAATCTTCATTGATGCTGGAAGATTTCATTGAATGGAAAAGACTCTGAAAAAGAGGCGGAGATAGCAGCAGGACACAATTCCTACTCAGCTTCCACTGCTGCATCTCCAGGGCCTGCTGGTTCAACCAATGCCTTGTTCAGCCTGATGACACTGGCCAGCCTTTCCTTGCTGTTTGCTCTTGGTTTTCTTAAGTGACTGCAGCTGAGAGCCTCCAAGGCTGGGCATAGGAGACTGCTCATGACGAGTTATGGACATCAGGGTAGGAAGAAAAGCTCGTGATAAGAATCACGTGTCAGCAGTTCTTCAGTCATTATGCATCGCTAAAAAGCAGAGAGAAAGTGAATTTACAGCTATTCAGATCTTAGTATTTTAATAGCAGCAACTTTTTTACTCAAATAATGGTTGTGCTCAGAGAAAAGGCATAGGTCTAAATTTGGCCTCCAAATGCAGAATTTCTATATATCCAGAATAAGCCTGGCTGTCTACACTTTATAGTTCTCAAAACCAGTCATCAGGGCCCCTTGCAAAGACCTGCACTTTCTCCAGCTCTTCAAGACAGCCAGGTTTTACCAACCCCAACCCAAGGTGCCCTGAGCTTGCATGGATGCTGCCTGCCTCCCCTAAATGGTGTGTGAACAGATCCAGAGTGCCTCGTGGGAAGAGCATGAGGGAACCAATTGTAACTTCCTTCTTGCAGAAAAGAAACTGCAGAGATTTATTATAAGCTGATGTATGTGAAAGTCCTGGCATCACAGTGATGGCCTTGCTGCTGAGATGGAAGGCAAAATACTGTGAAGGGACGTGATGGGAAATGCTCTAATTAAAATACTCATAATATGTAGGTCTACAATAAAGGCGTTTTATTAGTTTAGAGCATCAGCAGGAGTCAAGAGACTGAAGCTCTACCCATGATTTGCTATGTAACTTACAAACATTTACCTTTTCCAACACTCACTTTGGATACTTAGAAAAGAAAGAATTAGGAGCAGTAGGAGACACAATACATTAATGCTTGTAAATTTCCTTCAGATATTGGCTCTACAATAAATTAAAATATAAATTTTAATGATCTCTTACTTATTGTGAGTGAGACAGATGGAAACAAGGCCTCTGGGTAACCTTAAGGTATTGCTTCCATTTCATACTAACAATTTATTAACGTTCTTTCATTTTCATTTCCCAAATCCATTGTAATTTTCTCTGAAACATTTCTGAGTATGCGCAGTCCTTTATTCAAAGAAAGGTGTCCTCTCCCCAGAAGGCCCAGAAACACTGGCCCCTGATTAGAGGAGTAGGTTTTTAACAATTTATAAAACATTTTTCTCCAGTTTTAAAGAGATTTCTCAGTCACCTCTGCTCAGAAATGTCTCCGCACTGGAGCAGCGGAAGGTCCCTGGCTGCACCTCCTGGCACAAGCCTGGCAGGCGTGTGTTTATGTGCTCGGCCTTGGCCGCCGAGCAGAGGCTGCCAATTGTACTGAGCTGTACTTCATTAAGCAGCACTTTTACGAGGTGGGCTGCAGCACACGGGGGACAGGCACGAGACCACCAGATTTATGGCATTTCGGTGTCGAGCTGACAGCGTGGCAGTATTCACACAACAAAAACCACATTACAAGAATGTTAAAGTCACAAGAGAGCCCTGCCAAAACAACACCCAGCAACCCAAAGAGTAAGGAAGTTCAGGGTTAGGCATTAAAAGTCCACTACCCAGCATGGAAACATTCAGATGGCACACCTCCCCCTCTGCCTGTCTGCTGGGATCTTTAATCCTTAGCTGGGGGTTAAAAAGCCTGGCTTTTAGGGCAACTTTTAGGTACTGGGCTCCACCATGCACAGAAGACAGGTACCCACCAACACCAGCTCCTCACCACCATCTCTGTGCCAGTCACACTGACTTCTTGGAGCAACAGCCCAAAGAGGTTATAATTCATTTAGTATCCGCATGGACATCTATCAAATGGGAAAGGAAATACGGAACGCCTTCAAACCTGCTTTTAAAAAATGCTCGTCTCTCTTGCCCCTATATCCCACCAGTGAATGGGTTGTTATTTGTCTCAGTGAGAACTACCATTTCAGAGGTATTTTCCAGAAAAAGCATGGAATTAATAAGAATAGTAGGAATGAAATTACTATAGTAGGTGTGAACTGATAATGGAGTTTTTGTGTAGAGTCAAACTTGACAAGATCTGGATCACAGGGAAGCTCAGCCAACACACACACATGCACACACACACACAGATATATATATAACACTTTTTATACCAATTACAGGGAATGTTCTCTTTAGCCCAATACAAAATTCATCCTGGCAGTTACAGGATAGTGGTGTCACTTGTATCTATCACTGATTCTTAGTCCCACAGCGGATAGGAGAGCAGATATCTCAGGGGCATTTCTCTTCAGGATCTTTTTCAGGAAGAACTGATCAGGAATCCACTTGGAGAACGGATTACACTAACCAGAACAAGGAATCCTGTCTCAAAATTGAATGTACAGTTAATTCATATTGTACTTTACCTTAACACCTTTGCATTAAGCTGTAATGTAGATGAACTCAAAATCTTGATGGACATCAAAGGTTGCAATGCTCAGTCCAGACTCAGTGCACCCTCACAGGCCAGAGGTATTCATGTATAATTTTTTCCTGCCTGCCAGGGCAATCTTCAGACACAAAAGAGCCTAAATATGGTTTCTTGGGACCAAAGGGCACTTGGTCTCTGGCTTTCTGGGGCAACCTTTACTATAACCCCTTTTCCACAGCGATGTTCACTGAATCATGACAGACGAGGGAAGCAAGAAACCCCCAAAGCAGGCACTTCTACAGGGCAGAGAGACTTTTTGCTTCTATGTCTTGGTCTGAATTTGCTCTGAGCTATCAAAGGGGACTGAAACCACCTAAATGGGCCTTAGCTCCAGTCCAAAATTGCAATAATGCTGTGGCTCAGACAGCAGGTACATTTCCTTCAGCAGCCTGAGTTTGATTGTCTCATCCAAGAACTGCATAAGGCTACTGTAATTTAACAAGGAAACACTTCACACAGATACTGTGACTTGACCTTGTTTGCTCTAATCAGGCTTAATGCTGTCCCAGGGCAATCTGGAAAAAATCAGATTTGCACACCAGCACTCGGTTTCAGCAAACCAAATCCAGGACTCAGACAGCAAGTATTACCATTCTGGCACCTCCTGCTAAACAAAACTAGCCCTGCTGTCAGTCCTGCAAGATATCACCACTTTTTTTCTTGTCTGTCCTCTCCCGACCTGGGGTCTCTACAAGGCATGTGGAGGAGCTCACACACAAATATCTGCAGCACACCTACCCCCCTCACAGCCATACCCAGCATGTCATCCCTGTGAGGTGCCACAAAATGTGCTCACCTGGGGAACCTCTGGGGGCCAATTAACTCCAGCAAAGCACGGTGCTAATGGGACTTGCCCTCCTAATTTTGTTTCTTGAAACTCAGTGCACTCAGCTGTCTAAACCTAGTCAAAGCCAGCTCAGGTGCCTATAACAAACCACTCCATCCAGGTGCAGCTCCAGAGCTCATCCAAGAGGCAGCTGTTTCACACTGAGAACATCAGGCTGCCATGAGTGCCAGAACAGACCCATGGCAAGGAACACTCCTGGAGCCGCTGCCTGCTGTGCCTGTGTCAAAAAGCAGCACCTCTTCCAGGGAGAAGGTCAGGGTGGTGCCAGGAGGTACTGTGGAGGAGCAAGGGCTGCTAACATAGGCTGGAGTCACTGTGGGTGATGTCCATGTACACACCACTGCTCCCACCATTCATTCAGAGTTTCAGCAGAGCTTGAAACTGTGCTCTAACTCATGAAAAGGCTTCTAAAACCAGGACCATCTAGTGAAAGCTCACTACAATAATGATAGTAGAGATAAGTGTTACAAATAAACAGTTCACTGGTGGAATCTGGCCAAAGCACAACATGGACTATTTACCTACTGTGAAACAAAAGGACAGAAGAGGACTTTCGTGAGCTTTACAGCTGAAATCTACTGTTTAACCATTCAAAATACTTTTCCCCAGCTACAAAAAGTGACTTTGATCAAAAAAGTTTGTTTCCTGTAAAAACAGGTCAGTAACTTTGGTTTCCTCCATATACTTCAGGATAAAAAATTTTTGTAAGAACAGGAAGGCCAATGTCCTGCCCTCAGTATGACGCTTTGGGATACATTTTGGAGCTGTCTCTCAATGCAGATCTTGAACCTCTCAGCCTCTGAGCTTTTCTGTATTTGGTGTGTTCATCACTCCCATCTAGAGTGAAAGGAAGTCCAGCCATGAAGTTTGATGTAGATATGGAGTCATGGGTGGATCAAGCCAATCCAGCAGTATGATGAGCTTTTAGAGATAGATTTTAGTTGCTTCACATCACAAGACTGAGAATTTTCAGATCAAAACCTCCAAAGTATTTCAGGTACCCATCAGTGACAATTTCCATAATGCTCTTTTGTGAAAAAAGAAAGGTCTAGTGAGGCTCAGCCCTGAGAAAAGCAGGCTCAGGGGAAATCTCATCAGTGAATATAAATACCTGATAGCAGGGGGGATTGAGCCAGGCTCTTCTCAGTGCAGTCCAGTGGTAGGACCAGGGATATTGACACAAACTGAAACACTTGAGATTCCCTCTGAACTTTAGGAAACGCTTTCTTGCTGAGGGGGGGCAGAACATGGGAATGGTGAGTTTTTGGTGTGTCCAGACTTAGAGGTATTCAAAAGCCATCTGGACATGCTTCTGGGCAACTGGCTCTAAGTGGTCCTACATGAGCAGGTGGGTTGGACCAGCTGACCTCTAGGGGTCCCTTCCAACCTCTACCACTTTGATTCTATGAAGAGTTATAGCCTGGAAAATAAAACCCACCTCAGGCATGAAATATAGCAAGACCAGCTGCTCACACAGTGAAAGTGCTCGAAATAAACCCAGATAAACTCAAACCAGCCAAATCACTGCACAGACACAGACATGGGATAAGCACAATATCCACTGAGGGAAAAGCAGCAGCACCATGAATGCAAATGAAAACTGAGGGCTGTTGGTATGCAGAGGTTCACCCCCAGCACCACCACATTCCCCGGTTCTGCTGGCCCAAAGCGTGCAGATACAGCTCAAAAATCACCTTTCCCCTCGCTGACAGGCAGCTTTGGAGCTCGGTGGCTGCAGGCAGCGAGCGCAGCACTAGAGGGCACCAGCAGGATGCGGCCGCTCCCGGCTGCTGGAGCCCACCAACCTGCTTGGCTGAGGATCAAGCACTTCTCTTTTTTCCTGTTTTAGTTAAAAAAAAAAATTAAAGATATTTAACCCACTACCGGAAAGCAACACACACCTCTCTTCCACACAGTCACGAGGAACCTTCTGTTAAAGAGAAAAGTTGGGTGCTAAGACCCTGCCAGAGTTTTTGCAAGTCCTCACAGCTCTACAGAGTGGCACAAAATACCCCAGGCACAGACATGAGGGGGACTTCAGACAGTCTGGGCAGCACGGCTTCCTTACAAATAGGGAAACTGCTTATGTAGCAAAATTTGAAATTTGTTATATTTGGAACTTTATGTAAGGGAAGGCAACCAAGGAAACAAAGGAAGATAAGAGACGGAACTCTGTTAGCCAGGCTCCATTTTTTTCCCCCCTCTGCTCCTGAAGGATTCTTCAGCATCTGCAGCAGGTGCTGCTCTGACACCCTCGGGATCCAGGGCCACCACTCTGCAATAGCACTGGCTCTTCCACCATACCCACACACAGGCAGCGGGACTGATCAGCCCAGAAAGTCCTGTGCCAGCACTCGGCTCTCCACAGGGTCCTCCCGAACTGCCACCTGCCTCAGGCAGCTGCTCACCTCTCCCGGGACATCCCAGGGGGTCACCCCAGCCAGCACGAAGCATCCCTGATTTGCCACCGTCAGCCAGCATACAACCCCAGCCAAACCACCCTCAGCAGGCTGCTTCCACCCCTCTGCAGGCATCACCTGCTCTGCCAAGCCTCATCTTTTCTTTCCCTGCACATATGCGCTCTGGGGGTGTATCAGCACCAGGAACACCATCTCCCCCATCCCCACAGGAAGGCAGGAGAGCTGCACTGGCAGCCAGAGCTGTTCCCCACCTCCCTGTCACCTCCAGCCTCCACCTTCAGGGACCAGGAGTGGGTTTATGTGCTTGCTGCTAGGCCTGGGCTGAGCAGAGACTGCCAATTGTACTGCACTGTACTTAATTATGTAGTAGTTTTATGAGGTGGACTGCAGCACACAGGGGACCAACGTGAGACCACCAGATTTATTGCACTTTAACTTTGAGCTGACAGTATAACAGGCTCTAAGAGGTAAGTACTCAGTGCTTTATTCACTGATCTTTTGCCCTCTCCCTACATTTTCTTACAACATTTTGGAACCTGTTTGGGATGATGGGAAAGACCTGGAATGGTGAATAAAAGAGGAGAAAGGTAGGCAAACGGACAGACACAGAGAGCCAAAATATAGGAGAGGGATGAAAAAGGAGGAGGAGAGGCAGCTTTTTGCACGAACCAGGTGCTCCAGGCCCTGAGTTACCACGTTATTTTCTTTGTCATGAAATCACAAACTAGCCTTGTAAGCGAAGGCAATTCCCCTGGAGATGTTAATATCTCAGCCTTGTGGGACTCCTGTCTCAGTACCCATTTCTTAACAGCAACACTTATATTTAACAAAATAACAAGAGTAACATCTTTGGGGCTTTCAGTTGGGAACAGTCCCCTGTCACTGCCATTCCAATGAGAAGTGGCTGAAGGAGTTACTTCAACAGGGTGTTTTCACCAACATCCTTTGACTACATGGACTGGATTTAGCCACATGTGCTCAGGGTTTGAGGAAAAGAAATACTGCCTGGTTTTGGAATGTGGTTGGCTATATGCACCAGGAGAATGGAAAAACCATCACACTTCTTTTTTTCTTTTTCTTTCTTTTTTTATCTGCACTTGTTCAATATTTAAAATATTGCTTTGAATCTATACAGATTTTCAGTTATTGGACCACTTGGATTTTTAAACCTCACTGACTCTCAGCCAGACTGCCTCCATCTGCATTGAAAGGAGCCATTCTTCTTCTTCTTCTCTTTTTTTTTTTTTCTTTCCTTCAGTGAAACTGGAGCCTTTCCCTTCCCGTAACTTTCAGCTGCCTGAGCCATTCCTAGATCTCTGCATTTTTCACTTTCCAGCCTGACCCCCAGGACTTCGGGAGACGCGTAAGAGAAGTTATGTGACACATTGGCTGCAGTGAAAAGCTGTGCAGCTGAAGGGAAAATGCTACAGATGTCAAAATAAAATAAAACAAAATTTTACATCCACAAGGAAAAAGTAGGGTGAAAATGTTCTGTGAGGAATGGTACTAGCTACAAACTAGTGGAAAAGCACAGAAACAGAGCAAAGTTGTACTGTGTAAGGAATAAAGTGCATGCACCATTTTCCATTATACTTGCTTTTTCTAGAAGACCACTAGGAACTGTGTTTTACCTGTTCCAAATACAATTATAAAGAAATAATCACATTATTAGAAAATAATCTAATTGGGTTAAAATTGTAATTTTAAATTGGTTCAAATTAACAGATGTAAATTTTAACAGACACTTTATAGGGAACAGCACATTTTTCTTGGAAAAGTAAATATGTACCATTATTGCAGCGGGGATAAAATTATTAGGCTGCTTAGAGGGCTTAGAAACAGTCCCAAAGCATGCTATCAAATATGAGATCACACAAACCATCAAAATTTTCATGAGTCTTAATGTTTGAAAAAGTTTATTAAAATCCCTGGGATGTCTTATGATTTTTAGTACTGAATCATTGCAAAAATACTCTCAAAAAAGGAGCTCTTAGTTTATATGTTGCTATGCAGAATAGATTCACAAAACTAATTTCTCAACCAAACATGGTGAATAAATTGTCTTGAGCCCTACACAGCCCAAATGTGGAAATTCACATTTTCTTCTATCCTTTTCAAAGAGCAAATATTCTTAGATGCTGTTTCATCTAGAATAAAGATAAATCTCTCCATTGCACCAGGTTAGTAAAAAGGTGGATATAAAGTACTGGAATTCTCTTCATGAAAAAGAGTTTTGAAACACTTCCACAGTAAAACACCAGTACAGCATCTTGTAATTTTATTTCTGGAATTACCTGGGGGAGGACCATTACTGACCTTATCACAAGAGCAGAAGAGGTATTTTGAGATTTCAGAGAACTGTTGGTCAATTATTGCCAGTATATTTATACTGTAATGTGTTTGGGCCTGGAGCTGCCTCTCACCATGTATTTATATCATTTGTAGCCCAATAGAACCCTGATTTGCAAGGGGCGCCTGGCTGGCATAGGAATATGAATGATGAATAATAAAAGTAAACTAAATTCCTTGAGAGGTGATGCTATGTCACTGTAAAGGTTTATGGGAAAGCTTTTAATACTCTGCTGCCTCATCTGAGATGATTTCGCGCCCGCCATCCCAGATCTGCTAATACTGAAATTTAGGAAGGAAAAGAAGAAAAAAAATTAAATTATTTACATTAGTTATACAAGAAGTTGGTAAATAAGATAGCCTTTAGTCTTTCCAGGATTCTTCTTTTATTCAACTTTGCACAGATCACAGTGACAGACACAGTTTCAAAGAAAAAAAAATTAAGACAGAGATGACTGCAAGAATTAAACAGAAAAAATGGTTTTAACCAAAGTTCGTTAACAAGATCTTACTTAACTTATAAGTATGCAACAGATGAGAGGAGAATCTTTTAAATGGCGGTGAAAAAATCTTAAAAGTTTCCATTTGGCACCTTCACATGTGAGAAAGGTTGCGCTGCACCTTGCTGCTAGACCCTTCTGTCAGCAACACACACGAACATCGCCGGGGCACAGAGAAGTCCCGTTGGATCAGCCCTGCATACCAACCCACATACGTAGCTCTCCGTCCCGTCATGGCTGGAAGGTTTTACCTATCCATCAGTGGCTAGGAAATGTGAGATAAGCAGACAAAGGAAAACGCCAAGGCACGATTAGGTAATCTCTTTCCTTTACGAAATGGTTTCTCGTACTGGGAAGATGAATGGGACTCCAAAAAGCACGTGCCCTCTCCTGTCAGTAGCAAAACATTTTTTTTTTCCAAAAGCGGGCGTCCCACAGCTCTCAAATTCCTGGGCACAGAGGACGCGCTTCCCGTTGAGAGAATCCCGCTGATAACCATCCCCATCACCCAACAGCTACTTTGTGTCCCGCCTACGCTCGTCTGCTACAGTGACATGTTGTTTCTCATCTTCCACTTGTCCTGTTGCACTCACCGGGGCATTTGTGAGCAATTTGGATCTGCATCTCAATGATATCTTTCAGCACCACCTCTAAATGGATGAATCATGCACACAAGCTGTGTCTAAGGCATGGGTGCCTGTGACTCCCTCGTAATTTTACAACCTGTTTTCCAGTTTCAGCCAAGTTTAACAGAGGGGCAAACACCTCCTGAGACACAAAGTTCTCAAAAGTTCTGGAAAACAGACATCACATAGAAGAAATTGGCAATGTAACTGCAGCAAAGGCAGTAGGACCAGCTCTGCTCACAAGAGGAAAGTACACCCTACAGACATGAGGAAACCACGTTTCACTGGCTCTGCAGCTCATGGAGGTACTTGATTCAATGGCAAAATGTGTTCCTGCATGAGTGGTGGGAGGTGTGCCCCATGCTTTCTTTCCTACGTGTGCATGACCAGCAGGGTCAGGCTCACACTTTCCATTCCCAGAGGTACCCTGCCCAGTTCAGGGATGGAAAATGTGAAAATATCTGCTCCTGCTAAAGGGAATCAGTACCTGCCTGTTGGTGTGATTCAGAGGAAGCTCAAGGTGAAACTAAACATGCATCCCTTCCTCCTCCTACCTGCATGTAACCTGACTTGTGCTGCTGCCCAACTTAGCCCACCAAGACCTCAAATTTAGGTTGTTCCTCCCTAAGTCCCCCATTCGCTGCACCATAACCAGGTCCCAAAGCTTCATCTGAACACAAAGCCATCTTAAATGGGCTAAGAAATAGAAAATGCTCCTGTAAATATCAGTTTAAGCCAGACTCATCCACAGGAATTCAGTAGATTTCTCTGGTAGGATGAAAACCGAGCAGACACACCCAACAGACAAAGTTCTCTGAGAGAAGGATGCACAGCTCTGCACAAGCACCACAGGGGCCAGAGCATCAATGTGCAAGCCTGTCAGTGACATCCTGCAATGCTACAGGCACATGGATATACCTGAGAGTCACCCTGGAAAAGAAACACAAATATGTGGATCACCACTCACGAATTCAGCCTTTCAAAAATCAGTCCTTTTCTCAGAGGCTCTTCCTCCCCACTTTTTCAAGACTATTTTTAATACACATCACTTAACAGAACTTTGTTTCTTATGCCCATGCACCTGAGGAGCTCTCTCCTGTTTTTCTGCCAGAGAAATGCAAATCTTTGCTAGTGGACAAAACATCTATTAGCAAAACTCCTCCACACATGGAAACCAGCTCATCCCTTTATTTTGGAGAGTACCTGTTTGGGAATGGGATGGCTGTTATTTCAGCCAGCTCATTCTGTAATGGAGTCTAACTCATTTGGGGTTTTGCTTTTTTATAGAGCTGTGGAGAAGTAATCCAGCCTGAGCCACAAGACCACATTGTGTGTTACCTTTGGAAATACCCAGCTTCGCAGCTGTCAGCTAACTGTATGTGTAGAGTAAGTGGTTTTTGTATACAGCCATGGTATAGAGAAGTAGAAAATCTACACAATTACACTCTTTTTCTCCAAAACTGCCCAGAGTTTTTCTACCTGCCTGGCAATGACTCTGTGATGGCACAGAAGGTGAGTACACGTAACAAAACAGAATTCACATGCTGCACAAACCTCTGTGACTATGAGTATCACCTCTACCATACACCTATACCACAAGAACAGATCTCTTGGTATTCACCTTCAAACTCACAAATTTTTCATCCCTTACCTAAAGGGGAATCTCTGCTAGTGGTACCAGTTGTGTGGCTAAGCCAGTGACAAGAGACAGATGCAGATGGAAGCAGGTCTGACATTCCACCAAGTAGGAGACATCAGTGACCTATACACCCTTGTCAATACAGTTCACAAGAAACTGCAAGTTGTTTCAGCAAAATATGACTCCTTTGATACTTTCCTGTTTAATTTAATACAGGCTTTTAGTACCCAAAGAACCCCACTGCTTTGAAACGAGGAAACTTGGTCAAAGACTTCGGCAGTCAGCCCACAGCTGGCAAGCAGAGTTCAGGGACCCAAAACACAACTGCTCACTAGGTTTGCACTCACAGACAATGGAGCTTTTAAAATTAAGGCTTGTATACACAGGCAAATTTATCAGCCTGATTACACTGGCATAATTAGGATGATAAATTTCCCTGTGCAGACAAGCCCTGAGAGTTTCAAACTCATAACTAGGCAGGTCTTTTAGAGAGAGAGAGAGAGAAAGAGAGAGAAAAGAAGGCAAATTAGCAACTCCTGAAATATCTGAGGAACATTTTTTTTTGTCTCTCATTTTTCTTTCTTATGGTTTCTTTTTTCCCTACAAATGAAGGTGTATTTAATTTCTAAACCAAGATTTGGGTGAGACATTGATACACTTGTTTTTAGACAAATTAGAGATAATAACAATCGTCAACTTTCCCTTGATAGAGAGGGGTCTATCTCCAGTGTCAGACAAACCCATGGGCATTGACAGAGCCTTGTCAGGCTGGCCAGTCTCAGAATTCCAGTTTAGAGCACAGACTGGAGTGGGTTGCTCATTTTTTAGGACCATGCATCTGGCATGAGACTCTCAGACACCCCTGTCCCTCCATAAGCATCGTGAGAAGCCCATGCTGTGGTGAAACGCAGTCCAGAGACACACCAGGAACACCTCTGTGGTTAACTTTCTTCCTTTCCATCCCTCCCTTACCAATGTTTTCACACCAGAGTATCACACAACTCCCTTTTGAAACTGCCAACTCCACAACGAAATAGATCAAGAGTGAACTGCAAACAGCCCAAGACACCTGACCAGGATAAGATCCCTCTGGTGTCTTTGTGGATGGGAAAAGTGTCTCAACCCATGTGCCTTCTGCGCATCTTCACTCTGCCTCACTGTCCTGGTGCCCTGAAGCACTACTTCTGTAACAGTAAGGATCATGTCAGGGGAAAGAGTCATGGCAAGACAACCAGAGTGAACCTAGCCTCAAGATCCTTTCTAGTGGAGAATGCTGCCTGTGCTCTCCCGGCTTCCCACAGGGTGCAATCCCACCCCTGTACTGCTAATATAAAGTGACAAGGGCCTCATGAGCTATGCCAACACAGCTGTTACCAAGATTCACCTACAAGGGCTGACTCCAGATTCCCATAATCTCTCTTAAAATAATCCCTCAATGGACTTGGAACATTCAGCCTTCAACTTCAGCTACTTCCCCATCCCAACCTTTTATCTCCTACCTATCTTCAACTTCCATCTTTTTCCATATCCCTCCTTGTTAGAAACACAGCTCTCTGCCTTGCCAGAGGCAAAGGCTCTCTTGACAAGCTAGCCCTGTTCCCAGTCTCTCCCTCCCCTTTAGGTGCTGCTACCAACATAACACCGAGCAGGTCGAAGGAGAAGGGGAGCCCTCATCTGCTGGGCACTGCACATGCACATACTGGAAGAGAGACTTCTCTTCTTGATCTTACAAGCAAAACAAATAAGGCCAAAAGAAATGCTCTTCCCTTTTTACATATGGGAAACCAGGACCAAAGATATTAAATGTCTAGCCCTAGGAAGCCTGCAGCCAAGGCAGGAACTGACCCCCTGTTTCCTGAGAGCCAGCATTCGGTGTCTAATCACACATGATCAGTCTTTCCTCTCTACCTCCCTGTAGGCACAAGGAATTTGTGCTCTACATCTCCACATGTTTCTTTTGCTCTGTACTGTACACAGCCCTACACACCTAGATAGGACTCCTTAATAAATAATCATATGTGGATTCCTGCACTTCTCTTGTACTTGTCAAGCCGTGCCTCCCTCATAGCACAGGAATTAGTCTTTCCTTCCTGTATTCCCAGTGTAATTATCAAACAAACTTTCCTCAGGCATAGACTTCCCACACCAAGGACACTTTAAATCTCACACATAAATCTCTTTCATTTCAGCAGGTCTCTCTCCTGGAGAATGGCATTTAATGGTGATCTTTTTTTAATCAGGTTCAGTCCCCTGTTTCCCACCCCCATCTGGTGAAAGCGACTTTCCACTTAGAAAGGAAGTCAGTCTTTGATTTCATAAATGATTATAAGAAGATTTAACATCCTCAGGAGCACAACTATTTTGATTAGAATGTATTTGCTCCAATACCTTTTCCAGCTGTCCTGCTTCTTGATACAAACCCCAAGATACAGAAATCTTTCTGAATTCCCCCGCAGACACTCCAGTGTGGACACAAGCTGCTCATCCTCTCATCATTTGGACTCTGGCTCCATATAATTTAGCAGAATAAAGCAGGGAACTGTCAGCACACCAACTGTGTGCCGGTCTCTGCCTCAAGCCCTGGCAGGAGGTTTGCTGAGCGTGGAGGTGTGAGGGCTTGTTTGCTTTAGCTCGCTGACCTCTGCTTTGTTGCTGCAGCCCTGCAGCTTGCTGAGACTGCCAGCATGAAGAGCAGCTTGTGTGGAAAGGCAGAGGAGCTGGACAGATGAAAGTTTCGGAGGAGTGTGCATCCCCTGTCACTGCTGCAGGCAAGCTGGCATGGCATAACTTTTACGGGCAAGTGTAACTTTGCAGGCAATACCCATTTGTACACAATCCATCTCTCTTCATGCTGTGGCCAGCTGAAGAATAACATCAGATGCTGCTTGCACAGTGCCATAGCAGGTCAGAGTTTTCTGGCTTCAAAGGCAGATTTGAACTGTAAGATAAAATTTTTCTGCAGCTTTGCTTTCAAAGATTTTGTACCATTTTTCCTTTCAAATACTACCCCTCTGAGGATATGTGTATATGTAAAATGAGATGGTAACCTAAGGGCCAGAGTCCCAAGTCACCCTCCAGTTCTCTCAAAGGCTGTCAGAAGCTCAAAGGGTTCTCCTTAGAAAACAGTAAATGAGATTCTGGCTCAGGAAGACAAGCTATGCAGAAATTTCCTGCCTAGGTCTCTTCAGGAGTGTTTCTGACTCCACTACCAGGTCCAAAGGGGTGGGACCCAAATATGAAATTGTTTTTTGATCAAAGTCTTCAGCATTCCATCCTGCCTGTCAGTGGCTATGCAACTTCATTTCAGCAGGACTAGCTTTGTGAAACAGAGCAGCAACTATGCAAAGTCAACTTCACTCCTGAGGGCTTCACTCCTTTTCTTAACAGTCTTCCAGATTAACCTATTCCCCTAGTACCAAAGACACTCTTTAGAGATCTTGATAACACCGCTCCAGTTTGCAGGTAGCACACCCACCCAGGAATACATTGATTAAGTGCAGTTTTTTCTGTGTTTCAATGCCACATTCAGTACAGTCCCTCTCAGACCTGGTTGGTCTATGTGGATTTAAGGTGGCGTGTCTAGAGACTCAAACCCTTGCTAGTCTTTGCTTTCCATAACATCAGCAGCAGCCACGTCGGCACCTGCAGCAGTTGTTGTTCTAGGATGCAGAAATAAACTTCCCCATCCTACACAAATGCTTGGATGTTGAGGCCAGAGATCATTTTGTCTGGCATCTGGAGCAACATGGACTGTAAGATTATGCTAAGTAATTCTTATTTGAAGTTCCATAGCTGTGGTTGAACAACAACCACAATAAACATGCAATCGTGGAAAATCTACCACCATCCCTAGTAAGCTGTTCCAATGGTAAATCACCCTCACTGTTAAAAATGTGGACATGGTTTTTAGTCTGAAGGTGCTTAGCTTCAACTCCTGCCCAACAGCATATTGTTGTTACAAGTCTACTGAACTGCAGACCCCTTCCTATTGCATTGCTGATCCTACTGAGGTATCTTTAACTTGTGGCAAGGGACTGGTTTGAAAGCTAAACAAGTAGAACTCCCCTCCCATCCTTTGCTGTCATGAGGGAATTTTTTGGTTTGTTTCTTTTCACTTGGTTGCTTTTGTAACTTTCCCCTGAACCTTCTCAATTTTTTAATATCCCCCTTGAAACCAGTTGTGAAGCTTTCTGAAATGTAAGTGGCTCTCTCAACATTCACAGAGCTAAACTATCTCCTTTAAGCTTTGTTCCAAAATTTTCCAAATGCGCTCATGAAGTCCTTCCAGGTTGTGTTTTAACCAGCCCTGAAAGCTACAACAGCATTTCCAAATCTCTGAGACCAAAGTCATATTAAGTGACATTAAGATGAAGCAACAAGCCCTTGAGCCCCCACATCAGAAAATTTAGAAAGAAGCAACCTTGCAGCAGGAGCAGTGAGTGAGCAGAATGGTCTGTCAGCTTCTCCTATTTCTATGTGTGGGCAAGGGCTTTGTAGCTGCTGTCTGCTCATTCATGCTGATGGCTGCAAGTTCACAGGGGCTTTGCTGCTTTTATTTTGGACTTTTAGCCCATTTCTTTCTGTCTGCCACTTTTAGGGCCTGAGGAGATGCAACAGGTTGAAGACCAGCTTTCCTTTTTAATCAAAAAGCAAACAAGTCTGCATACACATGGGTTGTTCCTGCCTGTATCACTGACCCAGCCAAGCAGAGTCAGCAGAAATGCCAGCTACATTTGCAACTGCAATACCTTTGGAGTGACACATTAAAGGAAGGCCAACACTTTTCTGAAACCATGCATCTAAATCTTATGTTTTCCAGTTGAAAGAGATGATCTTGTCTCAGCTTTCTTTGTGGCAGAGCCTTGTGGACGTACAACTAGCAATATAACCCAACCTTCGGCTTTGAATGCCAGGATTGCAGTCCAGAACTCAAAGAGTTTTTCCCCTCTTTCCCCTCAATAAGTATTTCTGTATTGTAGCAGCACTTCCACCTAGTACAGTCAATCCTTACATGCAACTTCATAGCCTGCAACGGTGCAACTGAAAACCCTGCCATGGCTGCCTCTGAAGCTGAAGATCTGTGCTGGTCTGGCTGCATGGGACATCTTTGCTTAAGGAAGGGAGAAGAGAAGATCACCACCACACCCCAAAGCCAGTCTTTCCCCATGCACAGTGCCACTGCTCTCTGAGTATTAATAAACCAGGTGTTGAAAGCCAGGCTCAGCCTGAGGCATGCTCAGTGCTACACTTGTGTCGCTTGACCCACCTCCTCATCCTGGAGATTAATTAGGCCTGGCCCCTCCCTGCTAAATTGCCTCTCAGGTGCATTGCTCAGTCGTCCTCCTCTTGCCTCTGGCATATTCACTCACTAACTTTTTATTTCAATATTCATGTTTTCCAGTTTGTAAGGCCCTCCACTCATTTTCAGTAGGCTGCCCCAAGAACTCTGTTCCAGTACTGGGACGTGGGGGAGGAAAAATGTCTGGGAGAGGGAGGATGAGCACAGCTGGGTTGGGATGGGGACCTGGAGCTTCCAATCTCCTTGCTCTTTGCTCTCCAAATCATTATGCTGTCCCTGGTGAAATGCACTAGCTGGGCTGACAGACATCACTTGCATCTCCTGCAGACGCCCTCTCACCCCTGGGTGCTCATTTGAGAGATACAAGTTCAGAGGTTCTCCAGCAGTGGTAATGCATGCAGCCAGCTGTCCCCTAACCCTGGCTGGAGCTTACATCTAGGGTCATGGCTGTGATATTTGGCTGCAGTAAAGGTCTCTAGGCTCTAAATCCTGCCTTGGGAAAGAGCATGGTCTGAGGAATAAACCTTCCCCACATTTTACTAGCTAGCTGGCGTACTGCAATGTAACTGCTGCCATTCCTTGCCTTAAATGCCTTATTCTTTCTGTGTATCACCTGTGAAGTTGAGACACCTCACCCAGACCTGAGGATCACACCTTCAGCCTGGCACACCCTTGGCTAAGTTTAAATTTTTGCTCCTGTCTCCATCCCTGTTCATTTATGCCATCTGGAAAAACTGGAAGCTGCTTGGGCCAATGCCTGCCTTTTGCTACACGTGTACAGCAAGAAGCTCAGCTGAACCTTATTTGAGATCTCTGGATGCTGTTGTAATACAAAAAGTAAATATTAATTAGTAGGATCAGCAGATTCAGTACCAGACATATTGCAAGTCACACCCCCACTATATTTATACATGCTGATATGTGAATGTGCCTGCAATGGTTAATACCCCCATATTTTTGTCTGTAGGTTGTGTTTTTCATGTAATATACATTCCTTTCATAATCATGTGTCACTTAACATCCTAAGACAGAACATTCTGTAACACAGTAGCACGTGTTTGAACAGAATAGTGAAATTATCTTTGAAATGTAGCACAGATGGAAAGATCAGATGACAAGTCTCCTTTCCATTTCTCTAAATTTCTACCGTGGCTAGTGTGTTTTAATATTCTAAGCCATCAATGAGTTCATTCTTCATGCTTGTGATGAACTAAGTTATGCTCACTGCTATCTGATTCTTGTGTGCTAGTTGCACATTCCAAAGAAAATCCATAATGGAAAACATAATTGCAGTAACAAGCACCCTACAGGGATGCAAAATTCCTCCAGCGGATCATCGGGGGTTAATTGGGTTCTTCTTTGCAGAGTTCCACAGAGCCATTCCTATTCATATTGACCGAGCACTGTAGGGAAAGCAATAAAATTACCAGCTAAAGCCCAAGTTCCTGCCTGTTCAGTATGCCATGCTAACTCGTGTAAGACAGAGCTCTGATTGTATGGCTGAGCCAAACAGGACGGCTGTTTTAACACCCTTCTAACTTATGGTAACCATTAACTACAACCTGACTTCCCATTACAACATACCACTGTGAACACCTATTAGCTGCTAATTGAATCATCTAAAAACGGTCATAATTCAAACCTGTGTTTGTGTTTTCCTAATGGTTCTCACAGCTTTTGCTGTAGTACAGGAGAATATGCAAATCAAGGCTCTGTTTTTAAGCTCATGCTAAGATGGAAGTTTAAATGGAAGTCTAATGGAGTGACAAAGCGGAATAAAGCCATATTGTATTTTTGATGTTACCCATGAGACATGATAGGAGAAACTAATAACAAGGCTCCCTATCTCTAAACGTTTTCCAGCTGTGAGCCACTAAAGAGCCAAAAGAGCTCTCTGAGTCAACACCAACAAATGCATACACTCACATCGTAATTTTCTGCATTTTCTATGCACAATTTCAAGCTGTACAGCATTTTGCATTCTCCCTTTTATTTAAAGAAATAGAAGTATTTCCTGTCAGAGGCATCATGGGTTGTTTTCCAGTCCACTGTATCCTGAAGCCTTCAATTTTGTTGTAGTTCTTTAAACATGAGTATATTTTTTACTGTATTATCGCAGGCAACAAAGTACTTGTTCGCAAAGTGCAAACAAGCACAGTGTTATTGACAGGTTTGCACATATTTGCTGCCAGGGTTTTTTAATTTGACTTACAGCCTTGTTTTATAGAGAGTTTTTGTTAAACCTATAAAGTTGTTAGGTGCTATTTTGTGTAGAAACATGGCTACTTCGGATTAGCATAAATTATACTAAACAGGCAAATCACTTTAAACCATTTACTTCAACTGAAAGAAGAATATATTTCACCAATCGTAAGAGAAATGTTGAGAGCAGATAAAAAAGATAATACCCCTCAGACGAGGTAACTGTGTCTCCAGGGAAAAGACCTGCTCCCTTCTGCTGAGTTATGGAATCAGGCCCTTGCCGTGCAAAGTAAGGTGCAATCACTTAAAGCCCACTCAGGGAGTCGTTGAGGTTTGCATCAGTTAAATAAATCCGAACTCGGTGGGAGGGTGGGGGAGGAGGAAGGGATTTAGGCAAAACTCTGGCAGCTCCCTCCTACAATGAAGCACCCAGCCACAATCCAGTCTGTTGAATGTAGGTATCTATTGGCACGAAGAAGAGCGAATGTCCTCAATATACGCGGGAAGCACTAAACCTGTCCCACCACACCCTTGTTACACATAATCCATGGTCAGCCCAGAAAAGGGCTGCTCAGATCTGCAGACTTGGCTTCATTGCGGGACACACCTGGCGTGAGGTGTGACCCACAATCCGCATTCGCTCTGCCGGCTCACGCCTCACATTCTTTTCATGTTTATTAGACAGGTTGGATGCTCATGTCTTGCATCAGCATCTGATGCACACTGTAGCCTTCTTGGAATAACCATCAATTTTCAACAAATAAGTTTTAAATCACCTGTCATTTGTCTGTTTCCCACCACTTAGCACAAAACATTTTGATGGATAGGGAATGGTGGGTTGTCTCTCCAGTGAAAGTACAAGAATTATGTGTTTTACATGGGAGATGGGAATTCTTTTCCGCAGACACACATGTGCAGCCCTGCTGGCTTTCTTGGAAGCTGCATACACACTTCTGAGCAAACAACCACCACATTACTTCTCGCATGCTCAGAGATTGTGCTAGGTTACTCCAGCAAGATTAATAGTGTGCCAAAAATAAGCAACTGAACCCTTATTTAGGCAATTCAAACAACAATATTTTGAATGTCCAGCCTCCAGACTTTTGTTTCAGTTCTCACTTCAAACATTACAAAATCTGCATTTGTTAAAAATTATCAGAATTTGCTGGAGCAAGTAGCACAGGGAAGGCAGTGGCTGGGACATCTATGGCAGTTGCCCTCTGGCTGCCAGACAGGCTCACAACATGTGTGTCTCCCCAGTTTTGGGAAGCCTCTACTGCCCTTGTTACCACCAGAGCTCTAGGAATTTCTTCCACTGATCGAGCTGTGGGGACTTCATTTGTTTTTGAAGCAGAAGACTTTGTGCAGTTGCCCTCCTTGTGCCAACAGAGTCAATTACCAAGGCACCAGTGCTGCACAGAGAGGTCATGACAGAGTTGGCAACACTGAGCTATGGAGGGGCACAGCTGCACTTTGGAGCATGTTTCAAGAACCAACCTGTTTGCCATATAGAAAGGCCCCTGCCATTGTGAAAAATGTCCTCATCCCGTCTCTTATCTGTAATGAGCTGCCAGGTTTCACAGTTTTCGTTCTAGCATAGACAGTAAAATAACCTTTTTGAGAACAGGAAAATCAAGGGCAGAAGCAGACTGTGTGCCAGCCATTCTTTCATTTGGGCCCCACTCCACCGTAGAAAGGATTTCTTTTTTTTTTAATTCTCAACTCTGACCTACTAAGCTTCAGGGTCATGACCCCCATTTGGGAAAATCTTCACTTTCTCCTCTTTCTCCTCCCTCTCTCTCTCTGTCTCTCTCTCTCTCTCTCATACACACATGCTTGCATGCCATGAAAACATTATCATAATGTCTGCTGACAAAACAATGCCTAAAGATATGTGTCAAATGCAAGCATCCAAATGACAGAGCCAAAAAAAATTTAATTTCAATTGCAAACATAAGTTAATTTTTTTAAAGAGCCCCAAAAAGCTGTACATTTTTAGTAGACAGGCAGTGCAGCATTACCTGAATTGACTGAAAATGACTGAAAATGAAATAAAATGACAGCACCCAAGAGTAACCATTAATTCAGGGTTCTTTCCTTTCCAAGTCTTCATTCACTTTTCCTCCCCTTGACTTAATACTTGTATTTTTCTTCTCTCTTTTAGATACTATCTTTGGTTATTTCTTTACCTCTCTTTTCCATATTTGCTTGACTTTCCTCTCATTTTCTGTGGAGCCTAACTCTGGGTTCCCCATGGAGTTCATTCACAGTCAAATGTTTCTTAGTCAGCAAAACCTTCCACATCATCACGTTTTTCAGTGCAGTTCCTCCAGCTTTCATTATACCCTTGGGCTAAGGGCCATGTGAGCCCCCAGTCTGAGGAAAGGAAGTTCACTCTTCCTGCCGTCCATGACAGCTGCCTTCAAGCACCCCAGCTGGCTTTCTTGAACCCAGAATGGGAAAACTCCAGTCTAGGTTCAGTCCATGAGCAAATTTCTTTCCCCTCTCAGATGTGCCATGCTGTTCCAAATTTCTGTCCTGGGTCCATTACTAGCAAGGCCCTGGTTATCATTTGCAGAGATGTTCTCTTCACTAGGAGACAGCAACAAATAGAGACGCACCCAGCTCAGCCCTAATACACCCAGATATACCATAAATCTGATGCAGAGATCCTGCTTACAGATGTGCTTCATCCTCCCCTTTCTGCATCTGTATGCAGCTGCCCCTCCTACTTTGAAAAGGAACAAAATGTTAGATGTCATCCCTGAAGAGCAATTCAAATTCCTGAGCTGCACTTGAGGAAAAAAGTCCCTGCTTATCATGTTACTGAAATCCCCTGGCTCCATGCAAATTCTCAATTGACTAATATCGATTCCATAATATTTGCTGTTGATCACTTTCAGGTCTTGCAGCTTTCCACCACTACTGATGGTAGAAAAGCAATATTTTTCTAGCACATTACTATCAGTCTTCAGTGTGCTGTTGTTTATCTTCTTTTGGAATGCCTTTTTTATATAATGCAATTCATATTGTTTATCGCCCCCACAACTCAAGAAACGTGGTGTTTGCTAGCCCAGAAAATATCCACTGGCCCTTGAAAAGTCATGGCCATGCAGCATCACACATGCTAGGAATGTATTCATGCCAGTCCCAGCGGGGGCTCGTGTGCAGGTGCAGGTTAAAAGCTTGTTTTGGTCCTTTTCACCATGAGGCATTAAATCTCTGGATCCCTTAATACTCCCACCCTGCCTCACAGCAGGGCTGTCTGAGGAGACATTAGTGCAAGCATCTTGTAGTGCTGCTGAGGTACTTAGTTAAGCGCTCCCCTTTTGGGCCTCATTTTTGCTACTATGCACAATAACGCTCAAGGCTATGCAGCTGCACTCCAGTTCATGCAGGATCAGGTTCCCTTGCCCTCTTTCTCCTGGCTTAGTAATTCTTTTTGGTTTTTTTCTTTTTCCTTTTCTACCCTACACTCATACGTGAACATTTCAGAGCACAGAGCACCGTTAAGCGCGAAGAGAACGTGCGCGAGCATTCCACAGCTCTCTGCACGGCCCTTTTGCCAGCCTTTCCTTTCAAACAGGCTGCTCCTAAAGTTGACTGGAGCCAGTGAAAGTCTTCCAGTGTGCCTTGGATCAGGCCCAAGGCGAGGGACACATTTAGATGGGAACGGAGGCACTAAGGAAAGGCAGCTTGCCTGCCAGCAGGCAAAGTGCAGGGAGACCTCCACGGAGAAAGGAGTATTTGAGGGTCAGGCTTGAGAGACGAGCCTGTGTGCGGCGGATGCTCTGCCAAGCAGTCCGTGCTCTTCGTGACTTCCATTTGAGCAGCCTGTTGAGGCACCCAGCACTGGCTTTGAACTGTGAGGTGAAGACAGAGCATGGGCACCGCCTCACTTTTTTTTAATCTGCCAGATTTGTTTGTTTAATATATTTTTGCTGTCTTGTTTATTCTTTTTATAAATCTTATTATAACAAAGCACGATTTTTAAATGGCAGTGGAAAATATGTCAACTGATGATGTTTGAGAGTCTCAAAGAAACCCAAGCAAAAGCCTGTATTCAGATTTTGTGAATGGGCGAATGGGTATTGTTCTTCTCACTCCTTTTTTCTTCCAGATGCACCAGTCAGCCCAGGAAGAGATGTCTCAGAGCAATGCTTTCCATCTCTTTACCAACAAACAGGGCAACACAAGAGTCTTCACGGTTCAGCAGTTCCTACTGCTTGTTACTCAATAACTTGCAAACACACACTGTTCTAGCACCACCCAAGTCAAACTGAGTCCTCACTCAATGCAGATTGTCCATGGCTCTCTATTTTTCATAATGGTCTTTTTCAAAAATAGCTTTATTGGAATGATTTACCTGCCTTGTTTAGATCTCAGTGCTTTCTAGTCACATTGATACGCAGCAAATACAAATGAACTATCTCATCCAGAAGAAAATCCAACAGATCCATTTATCAGAGCTGTAAGAGGATGTGTTTGGATGAATTGTCTAGCAGGGTCCTGACAGAGCTCTGGTTTGTTTAGCATTTTCAGCTGTTATCTGGAAGCAGAAGTAGAAAAAAGCATTAGTTATGTTAGCAGTTGACACCCAGATGGGGAGAGACAAAAGAAAACCAGAAATTTATAGGGAAAATGGAAATCAATTGAGAAGGATCTGAGGATTAGATAAGCATTATCGAAATGATACAAATTTATAATTACATATGTTAACAAGCAGGCTAGTTAGTTATCCCATTGGGATAACCTAATGCTACCTCGGAAGATACTTTGTATGGAACGACAATGGTAATATCTTGTACCCAGAAAATGGGTTGTCCATTCTTTATACAGTATTTCAAATGCTGTAGAAATTCATAGAGATGTGGAGATCACAGCAGGGGAAAAGCACCTACCTCTGAACAGGAAAGAACACAAATGATGAAAAGACTTAAAGCACTATTGCATGCACATTTTGCCCCTCCAGGCTAATGAGAAGAATTGAGTTCAACTACTTAAGGACCACAAATCTTCTGCAATGCAATGCTCTGGTTCATTGTGTACATAAATTATGGCTTTCTGAATGGTACATAAAGTTCAGAACAGTTCACTGCAACCCAGATTTATCTACATGTACAAAAGGAGATACCTAGACAAAGGTGGCTGTCATGCATGGGATAGCTCAGGAGCATCACTCCATGGTGGAGTCCATGTGTGTTACAGACTGGGCTGTGTATGTGCTGGAGGCAGAATTGAGCTTCTCTGCTCAAGGAAAAGCAGGAAAGGAAAAGCTTTCCTCAACACTGTGAGGTCTTGCACTGTGAGCCATTGCAAAGTCCAGAGACCTGCAGAGGTTGGGTAAGAAGCAGTGAACCTTGTGAGCGCCACTGCCTGGCTGGAGAGAATCTGGCATATCACAGCTGGTGTCCATGGGCAATGGATTCCGTCCCATATCCAGCTTGAAAGCCATGAGACAGATATCAAATGAATATATGACACTTAAATTGCCTATTAAACTTCCTTACTCTGGCTGCAGTCTACTATTTGTCCCTGGCTCACCATCACCAGCTCATAGTCCCCTGTCTTCCTTGTCCTCCATTTCCAGTGTCAATGCTGCAGTGGCTCCCGTCCCACGTTCAGTCCCTTTGCCTTTCGTTTCACCCTCACGGGCTCCCTGCTTCTATCACAATCCCTGGGCACATCCTGATCTTTCCTCTTCTGCTCTCTGAGTCTGCAGGACAAAAGTAATTACAAGGTCTCCTTTTTTCCAAAACACTCCTGGATCCCTATCCCAGACATTCACTTCACAATCAACCATGCACTGATGGAAACCATCTCACCTCTGAGTACTGCAGGAGTTTTTATCTTGCAGCCCTAAAGATACTCTCTACAGTAAATATAGCAATACAAATCTATGTTAAGAATATGAATGTACAAAAACCGTGTCAAAATCTCAGAATGCTGTCATGAGGGTCAAGGCATGATTCGAGTGCCTCAGCACATTTTGGACAGAAGTCTTGAGCTTAACCTCAAGGTGGATAGTCTCCACAAGCTGTGCTGAGTTTCTTAAGCAGAGGTGACACAATCAAACCTCCAACTTGGTGCCATGGGCAGAGTATTCCATGCCTGTAGAACAGCCACTGGGAATGAGATGGTGCCACGGAAAACTCACTTGTTTGTGGTTTTCCCTTCTCATGGTTCAGTGAATCATTTAGGATTTGTACTCATTTGCAAGGGCCATCTGAACCCACTGGGCCTTTGGACACCTCCACCGTCGCCCTTTTATTGTGTTCACAAGATGCACCTCAGCAGGATTTGCCCCCTTGTCTCAGTTCTTCCTCCTCCAAGGTAAGAAAGCACGCCTGTCCAGGAGCTTTACTGAGGTGTCTGCACATTGAGTAGCTAACATGCTCCGTGCTGAATTCCAGCGTGGCCCACGTACACCCCGTGTTGGGTTATAGTCGGGCTGTGTCCATAACAGTGAACCACTGAACAGTGAGCAATGCCATTATGGCATTGGGACCAAACCTCCAGGCCGGTGGAGGGAGGCCAGGGAACAGTGGGCTAGTGAATGAATCTCCTAAAGAAGGTGGCAGCCAGCAAAACACCTACTGGACATGAGGCCTGGCACAATCCTACTGCCAGACCAGACCCAAAAATTGTTCAGAGTATTAGTTGCAATAGGCCATACTCATGCCAGAGAATGTGCTAGCAGTGTAATAGCATGGACTGTCATCTTCCAGGGCCAAAGAAGGCTGCCAGGCTTTCTTGGATTCACTAGCATAGACTGAGTCTCAGTGTCTGACTTTTCTCCCTCTGAATAATGTTACAACTGTGCCCTAGAGTGTGGCAACCACAGAACTAGAAAAGGTTTGGGCTGCATCCTCTTCCTGGGAAGGTGGGAACATATATACTGAATACTTCCTTCCCACTTGATCTCCTCAAGTTGAGATGAAATCCATCAGCACTTTTGCCTTCACCCAGTCTGCTTGGGATAGGTATGAAAATATACTTGATTACTTTCTTCAGTAAAATTTCTTTGGTTTTAAGGTTACTTTTGAAGTTTGTTCAGATTCTTCAAGACTGCTTCACCCACGCATCTTTCTCAGTGTAAATATGTTTTTACTAACATGCTTTGGCAAATGACACTCAGAACTTGCTTCCCCAACCCCACTGAAATTTAGAAGCAGCTGAATGCAGCTTTTGATGTATATATGCTAAGGACAAAAAGCTTTCCTCTCAGGCCTGCAGAGTTACACATGGAACAAAATATATGGCAGGTCGAAAGACCTCACTTTGTTGTAGTTCATGAGTGATTCTCTCAAAAACAGAGTTGTTTACCTGCATAAGACAACTTTCACAAAAGAAGCAGTAGATCCAAAACTGAGTCTGACTTTACATCAATTCTGGCCAAATGTCGTCTTCCAGCCCCAACTGTGCCATCCACAAAAGCTGCAATCTCCACCCCCCTTACCTACATGTCACCGCTAACCAGCCACAGGTCTTTTAGTTCAAGAGAGACCTCAGGCAGCCTTAGCACTTTGCACTCAAGTAGCTCAAATTATTTAAATTATAGGATTTCTCTAAACCAGCTCATTTGGCTGAAATGGTTCAAGAAGCTTTTATTTCAGCAAATCTTCCAGAATATTGAGAGGAACATTCAGGAGATAGATAGCAATCTGCAGTTGAAAATTGCAACATCTCCCATAGATGTAGTTCCTTGCTCAGCATCCTAGTTATTAACAAAGTATGTCCCCAGTTGGAGGACAGCTTTCCTGGGTCACCACCTCTTGTACCTCCCCACCACATGTGGGTGGAGGTTGCAAGGAGAGGAAGTTATGCCTGAACTCTGCTGCTCTCCTCTGCCACATGTTAGAGCCTCATCTGGCTTTTTAGAGAGGCTGCTAACCTTACCTCCCACTACAGAGCCTCCTTAGACCATTGCAGCTGATCCCAAAGGAGCTGAGGCTGTGAAGGATGTGGGAAGAACAAGAGCAGACCCCAGAAAAGCATCCTTCCCTGTCCTCCCCATTCCTGCCCAGGACTGGCAGCACTTTGAGCACAAATAACACAGTCCTGACCTGCTCATTCCCACAATTTGAGCAGTGTCTCAGGCAGTGGCAATGACTGAAGAAAAGGCTTTAAGAGAGAGGGAGCGGAGAAAAATGTACCTAGGGTCTGGCACTTTCCACTTCCAACTCAGACTGTCCTCAGGTTGCTCACAGCAGTCCTGGCATCTGCTGAGCCTAGCAGGGAAGGTGAGGCACACAGGGGCAGTGGCCATGGGGGCAAGGAATGTAACCTCTTTTAAGAGACCCAAAGAAAGGGGAAAGGGGAAGGTGAGCAAGCCTGAGATCTCGAAGCAGCACCTTACACATCTGTCTTCTTCCACATTTATTTCTAAATGTTGTTCTTGAGCTGAGCTCACCCCTCAGAGAGGGAATTGGCTGAGCTAAGTGTGAACTGAAGTGCCCATGCTACAGCTGGGGCTCTACCACTGGTTTCCCCCTGCAGTTTATCTATTCACCCACTGCTTTGCCACTTATTGTTATTGTACCATTTACAGTTTGGGATATCTCCAGCGCTCTCCTACCTTATAAGCTCAGGAAAGCCGTTGCTGTGCTGCCAGAACCCTATTTCCTTGCCTGTATCTACCAGTATTTCCAATACAACTGGCATGAACGAATAAAGAGAAATGCCACAATACTCCTAGTCACTGATAGCCTCCTTTCCTGCTGAAGATCACTGTACATCTTTAGGTGATGGAAGACATTTTTATCTGAAACAGAGTCATATTCATCTGTGTTTCAGGCTAACATGACATCAGTGAAATCACAGCCCAGACTGCAAGGTTTGGGTTTGTCTGCCTGCTGCTGGCAACAGGATCAGTGAGTAGTTGCCTAACCATGGGCCAAATGCTGCATTGCTGACTCAGGCACAGAATGGGGTTTCCAAAGTGCCTGGGGAACCTGAGTTCCAAATGGAAATAGCACTTGTACCCACAGCCTCACAACCTCACTCAGAGGTGTCTTTGGCTTCAACAGCAGATAGGGACAGAAAGACCTTGAGTTCTCTGACTCACATGTCTGTCCTCTCCCATAGACACTTTAATGAAGGAAAAAGTCACCCAGAGCCCTAACATATGACCAAAAGCAGACAATACTTTATAACCACAGACTAGTCACTCTGACTCCTGAGCAGCTCTCAAAAATAACTATATTTAGTCTTAACAAAGGTCTCAAGAAATAGAGGAGGTATTATCAAAAAGGTAGATTCCTGGAGCACAGACAAACATCTAATGTATCAGGCTATGAGATCCCAACCCACCTAGGGTTTTTGGGTCAGAAGAAGAAAATAAAAAGGAAGGGTCAGCAGGTACAAATGAACATAGCTTCATTAAATTATCACTAGATACTATATCTGTAGACTTGACCCAGTTGGAAAATGACCTACAAGTTGGCCACAAAGTTTAAAAATCCTAATCCATCAGTTTTAATAAAAGATGCTAAAATGCTTTCCTCCTTTTCTTTGTGTTATTTTTAAACTCAAAATTGATGTGTACTTTGAACTATCATTCGAACTATGAATTCAAAGATGACAAGAAACAGAGTAAAAGCCAAAGAGGTTCAGCCATGAAATCAAGTCCTATAGGACTCCTGAAAAGAACAGGATTAGAGGGTTAGCTGATGCAAAGTGCCTTTAATCCTTTGAAGCCACTGACTTCCACCTTCTGAGGTAGTTCCTGTTCAAGCCCCTCATCAACTGTTTGGAACTTTACCGCCAAGGTGACAAAAAGTTCCTGGGCCTAACTGGAACTCATTTGTAGCATTAAAAAAAACCCCAAACAAATAAAAGATAGAGGAAACCTTCTTTGTCCTGTGAAATGCAGAGAAGCCAGAGAAAGAGAATCAGAAATAGCTTTTTACACCACCAAAAAAAGAAGGCTAAGATTATAATTCATGTGACAGCTGAAGACTCTAAGACATGTAGAGTAGGTTGTGACAACAGCCTGAAAGTGTCTCGCAATATCGTGTCCTCATTTGCCTGGACGGATGATGAAACGGCATTGCACGAGCTCGGCAGCTCACTGCGGGCATTGTGCTACAGCTCCACAGGCTGGCATTGCCTCCTCTTGTCCTGCCTCTGCTGCCTACATCTCCAGGGCTGAGTACAGGACACAGACAAGGGGCAAACCTTCAGCTGGTGTAAAATGGCAGAGCCCCACCAGACTCCCTGAGACTTCACTGATTTACAGCAGCTGAAACTATGGCCCCTGCTATGCTTAAAGTCTGAGACAGGCTTTCATTGGACATGAAAGAATACACTTGGGACGCTTTGAAACCTGTGCTGTGCGCAGGCAAGGAGCTAAACGATTCCCAAGACTTTCTGTGAGCCATGTACAAGCACACACCGTGCACCGAGTGCAAGCAGGCTTCACCAGACACTCCCTGGGATGTGCCAGGGTGAAGGAGAGTTTTCTAAGTCACTTCATTTCTACTGGAAACTCTGCGCCAGTCCTCCCACACACAACGCAGTGTGCTCTCCTCGTAACCAGCATTGTCTGAACTTGTGGTATTTTAATAAACCTTCCTGCCAAGCCAAAGACGCTCTAAGACAGACACATCACCTTTGTCCAGAGGAGGATCCCAGCTGCACTGAAGTCCAGAGAGTGTGAGCTCTGCTACAAGCCAACACATAGGTATGTTAAATGAGTTCTATTAAAAATAACTGCTCTCCGTACTGCCTGGAGTGGAAGGGGGCACAAGCTGTTTAGAGAGTGCACATGAGAGCGATAGATTGCAACAAAAAATCCTTTCACTGTACACGGAGGAAAATGAGGCAGTACAAATGAATGCCTCTTTTTTATTTCATAGGGGTAGGTTGGCAAAAGCAGATTTTTGGGATTGGGCTGCACAGAAGGGAGGAATTTTCTTTTTTTCCTGGAATCAGGATTTATCTTCATTATTCAGTCACTCAAGCTTCCTTGGAAACAGAGTGCCACTGAGTTATGGCAGTCATAGATGGATTCAGCTGAAAAATATACATATAATAACGAAAGAAAGTAAAGCTGGTCTTCTTGTGCAGCCCTACCAAGAGACAGCCAGACAAAAGCATGAAAAAATTGACTGTCTGGCCAAGAATGAAATTGCTGGCAAGTCTGGTTTCAACCCTGCTATTAGCTTTCTTGCAGCTGCTTCAACTACCCAAGCAGTACTGAGATAAGTGCATTGTCTGAAGTCCTTTTCCTTTCTAATTGGGGGTAGTATATTTATTTGCATATAGCCTATTTCTGATTAAAACCCCATCTGAAAGAACTTAGGAGCTAACAGTCAGCCATGTTAAACAAAACAAAATAAAAATCAAACAAAACCCAAGGGTTTTCATTCCAAACAAGGCATTCAGAAGCGTTCCTGCATTTCAGGATGAGCATCGTGCTTCCTCTGTGGGCAGAGGCCTCTCCAGCTGCATCCCACATGGGCCAACTCTGCAGTGCCAGAGGGGCAGGATGCAGGCGGCTGCACGGGGAGGTGGCAGGGGGAGGCGTTGTGCTCTTGCAATCTCTTTCCCTTGTGCAAGAGATGGATGGGCAGAAAACAGTGGCAGGGGAGGATCTCTATCCCTGATGCTCCTGTCCTGGCACTGCAGCCAGCTCCATGACACAAGGAGCTCTGAGCACAATTATGTGTTTCTGGGGGGAGAGGGGGCTGGGATAAAGGCTGGCTTGCATCTTGCCCCTGTCCCAGGAAGATCGCGACTGAGTGCTGATGGATCGGGTCAAGAGAGGTCACGCTCAGGGTCTGGCCCTCAGGAATATGTTTTGGACCTCATCTAATGATAAAGTGTGACATTATGCCGGCCATCAGGCTCACTCAGCTCACGGGCATGCCATTAAGGTTTCCTCTCTTCGGAGGTGTAAAGCACTTCTGTTGCAAGCCCAGTAAAAGAAGGTACTGTCTCAGGGTGGAACAGAAAAGGTCGTGGAAGATTTGCCAAGAAAGTGCCTGTGCTCTTCTCGTTCCAAAACACGGCAGGGCTTAAAAAAAATTGAAAAGTTTCAAAAGGCATCCAGCGATTGTTTTTTAGGAAACAAAAGAAGCACTTATGGGTTAGCTTTTCCAACTTAACTGCATTAGTAGATTTGCTAAACAGACAGCTCGATCTGGATGAGTCACACAGCAGAAGAGGAACAATGACCTGTGTGTTCCTGCAGTAAAAATCCTTCAATTTTTTTGCTGTCAATAAAGACTTTTTTAAATATAATTGCATTTGGGCAGTCAGTTAGGAGGGTGTGGCTATAAGAAGATCACCCCCTCCCCCAGGGAGTCAAGTATTTGGCAGGGTGTCAGAATTTCAGGATACCCTAAGGCAGGCCACAGCACCTTAAAATAACTTCAACACACCTCATACCATGCCTGGATGTTGAATCAGCCCAGAGATGTCAATCACATATTGCCATTCATGGCAGAATCACCTCAGTTGCTCTGAACCTCACTTCTGAACTGACAACTTCACAGGAATCAGAGGAGGTGTGGGTATATGTGTGTGTGCTTGTGTGTGCCAGTGTGTGTGTGTAATTCCCCACTCTTCACAATAACAATTCCACCCTTTCAGCCTCCTTGGCTGTTGGGAAACAGCCCTTGTAGAACAGCAAGTTCCTCTTTCATAACAGCTGCTGAAAGGAGGCAGCACATCTTGGCAATGGCAGTAGGAGACAGCAAACCTGAGCCTTCCTCTTAGAAATTTATAGGGCTTTTGCTACCAAAAGGCCTGTCAGTGTGATTTAACCCCACCTAGTAATCCTCAACTTGGCCCCTTTAGCTTGTTCAGAATTATCTGTTCATGAGATGAGCGGGTCTCAGTCCCCTGAGAGCTTGGCTTGAGACACTAGGTCTGGTTTTCAGAGGGTCTGAGGTTCCCCTGGTATTACATTGTATGCTGCTGTGGTTGTTGCTGTGGTGGTTATTCATCTGCACTCGAACATTATCCCACAGGCCAGGATTCTGCCATGCTGGATCCCTATATGAGCTTTAAATCCTTTCTGACTTCAGTTCACTGCTCAGCTTCCCTCCAGAACAGGATCCACCTGTAGCACCCGAAAACAGCCATACCAATGAGATACTATTTGTTGAAGTATCTGCCATAGTCCCTCAAATCTTGTTTTTTCCAGCTGTAAACTAAGTGTGAATACAGATGTGTAAAGTGCTGTGGGATGCACAGGTGAGTGCCAAGCACTTCGTGTGCCTGGCACAGTGTGCGTTGTAATGCTCTTCTGTTTGGGAACACATGGTTTTCCATGCTTCACCTTGCTGTCACACCATCCCTGAAGCAGTCATCTAACAAATCACATCATTTCCCACGGTACTGAATCCAAAAAATTACTTGCACACACAAATAAGAGCCAGATTACTGTGTTATTTTTTCTGTAATGTAAACAACCCACTGCTTCATATTAGGGCAAGATTCACCGTTTCAGAGGTTAACGTCAAGATTTTGTTGCGGACTAGGAAGGCCCGAGGTTGGAGAAATTGCCTTAATTTGTGCAGACCACTAGGTGGAAGTGCTGCTCCATCTCAGCCTTGACGTCCTCAAGGCCTCTGGAAGCAGCAGCCAGGGCTAGAGCAGCCCTCGGCAAAATCCTTTTCATAAGAAAGTGAAAGATGAGGAACCAGAAGCCTCAGTCCTCCTTTCTTCCAAAGCAGAGATTCGGTTCGAGTGCACCCAAGTAGCTCAGGAAACATATATCAAAATCAACATATAATGAAATCTTAACAGCAAGGCTTGTGACAGTGGGGCATAAAAGCTAGGGTGTGCCTTCAGAAGGCCAGACAGATGAAATTATCAAGCATGCCATAACACAAGCCATTTATGGATTATTAGTAATTTATGATGCGTTTTTAGGGGAGAGGTCAGAACCCTGGGAAATGAATGGGCTTTCTTGGCTTTTCTCTAAAATTACAAATGTCTTTTTGATCCCATTTGCCCTCTCCCAATCCCCAGCTTCTAGCCTCTGCCTATAAGCCTGCCTAGCATGAGGTAACACTATACCTCCTTCTTCTGCTCTCCCCAAAACGAATTATCTCTTATGGTAGCTGGCCAGGGCAGCACATGCCAGAAGGCAAGTTCCAGGGCTAAAGTCCGGCCCTAAGTTTGTCTGCTCAAAGCCATGTGCCCTGCAGTCTCCCTCAAAGCTGACCTAGTAAAACCAGACAAACAACCCACTGCATCTCCCTCCTCTCTGCTGCCTTCTCCCGCTCCTCTCTGCCGAATTCCGTGCTCTCACTCTCTCCCCTCAGCAATTTCATTTTGCTCACTCTGAAATCCTGGGACCACCAGGCACTTCGATTGTCCCCCACAGGCCAAAGGCAGAGCAGGATAATCCTGAAGGGAAACACGAGAAAGATGCCAACACAGGAGGGTTAAAGGCAGGCTGAGCCTAGCAAGCATCGTCTAGACTTTCAGTCTCATGATTCAGTGTGTCTGATGTAAAAGTATTTAAATAAGAGTTATGTAAATAACATGGCAGACAGATAGATTATTTAATATAATCAAAGTGAGATAAGGCCCAGGCCCCAATCCTTCCCTGAAGTAAGGCTGCTTTGTGCCATCCTCACAAGGCAAACAGCCCTGAGGCTGGAAGACCCAGCCAAGAGAGGATCACCCCGGTGCAAGGAGATCGTCTCCTGGCCTGCCACCAGCACAGCAGCTCCTGCACAGCTCCTCCATCCCTAAAGCCAAGCAAAGGGGTGTTCGTGAGAAACCCCCATATCCAGCTGGTCCCCACTGCCATATTAGTACCTTGGAGTCGTTGTCATTTGGGATCATTTGGAGCAGACTTCCTCTGAGCTACACTGGAGGCTTTTGCCTGCAACTGAGACAGCTGGAGACTATGACCACTGATAATAAAATGAGCAAACTTATTCCTCACCTCTTCACCTTCCAGCAGGGTTAGCCTCAGAAACAGAGTTGGAAATGGCCCATCAGGCAGAATAGAACTTCCCTCTCATTATCCTGTTACCACCTTTAGCATATTCATCTGAGTTTTACCTACTTTTCAATGTCCCAGGGCATGTCTGCACCACAGAAGTTGCATGTAGGACGGGCCCTGCTGAGCCAACTCCAAATCCCCTTACTGGGGAACTGATGGCAGTGTAAACACAGAAGCAGAGGGTTGCTACAATCTGCAAAACCTGCTGGAGAAGCCAGCCCTGCACACAAGCAGCCAGGGCCCACAGCATCACACACAAGAGCGAGGCTCACTCAAGTTTGCTGGCAAGGAGCAGGAGCTGCTGCAGTGCAAATGTGCCCCCGTGTGATGTAATTGCCATCAGCTCTCCTAGGACACAAGGCTTCCCACTAACTTGGTTTGTTTTCCTTTCACAGTGAGGTGATGCCGCTTCCTTGACATTGTCCCTCCGTTTCCCGTTAAACGTCTAGGCCTGACTTGACTGCCCCATGATAAAATCAACACACAGGCAAGTCTGAGTAAAGTTTAAGTAAGGACTGTGCTGCTGGCACTTTCCACAGTACCACACCCTCTTACCTCTCCTTCCCATTCAGGTCACTCCTAACTCTTCTGACTGCATCTTCTTTTTTCTCCCCTTTTTCTTAAGTTACTTGGTACCTGCTCCATCTAATCTTCTCATCCACTTTGAATGGGACCAAGAAGTTCTGCTTCCAGACACAGCCTGACCCACAGATAATCCTTGCAAGATTATGTCAGTCAAAGTCAGTTTATTTGGTTTTTTTTTTAAGACAGGAGAGTTAAACCTATCAGGGACAGGTGCACTGAGGTATAAACGTGTTTTGTGTGGGTACACCATAGTCTCCGTCCCACAGGGAATGCAGGGGAGTTGGAGAAGCACAGTGGAAGCCAGTGATGGTCTTTTTTGCATATGCACATCAAGCATGCATGGCTTTTGCACGCACACAAAACCAAGATGAGCACATGCAGGACCTCTCCCTCTCCTCCACAATCACTCCATAGTGGGCAGGAATTGAGTGCATCTTCTTTCAGCCTGCAGACAACAGTAACCATCTAAAGGCAGCTTGAATGAGGACCAGATTTGCTCAGACTTCCTCCACTCCTACCTTCTACCCAAATTAATGTTGGAGTAGATAAGGTTGGAGAGCACTTCCCTTCCCTTTTTTAAACCTTATGGTAGTTTAAATGGTCTGACTCATCAGCAACACAAAGATGACAAAATGTCTATTCTCCCTCCCTGCTCCCCCCTCCCCTCCCCCCAAATATTTTGGCATTATTTTGCTATCAAATTAGGGTAGTCAATCCATGCCAGTTGGAAAAAAAAAAATATGGGCTCCCAGCACACTCATTGTATATGATTAGGATTTGGGGAGGGTGCGGAGCATAACATCATCATAGGCAGAAAGTGAAAACAGCCAAAGGAAACGCCTACACTCTTCCTTTACAAAAGCTGCTTGTTGTGTCTGTCTGAACAATTGTTAAAAAAGCTGGAGGGGAATTAGGAGGAAAAAGATAACTGACTTTATTAAGAGCAAAAGATTGATTGAGCAATTGATTGCACTTAATTGAAATGGTGCGAGCAAGGGAGATGATTTCAGGTTTGGTCTTTTTTTTTCCTCGTCTCGTAGACAGACCTGCCACAGAACTGTACAGGCAGAAGACAGAGTTACCAAGCTGAGAGCTTAGGTCTGCTCCTTCTCCCAGGGCATTGCTTGCCTGGAAGCAGCTGTCTGGAAGAGCTACCCCTTCCACAGCACTGCCAATTGCAATAGTTGAGACCTCAGAAAGAACGAGGAACCTGAGTCTTAGGAGGAAGGAGGAACTTAAGAGGAACTTAAGGTTAAACTAGAGGTTGGTTTGTTCATATGTTTCTTCCTGGAGCTTTTTTTTTTTTGCTTCTGAGGTATGCTCACACTCATAGGATGCCTTTCCCTCAAACAATGAGGTCTAGAAACTCTTTTTTTAAACAGAATGGAAAGATTCTCTTCTCATCAATCCATTTCATGAGTGGAGTTCTTAGAAGAAAAAATGTTACCAATTCATAATAACACAAACTGGAAGAATTATATTGCTAAAACCTCACTAACCAAAAGGAGAGAGACAAAATTCTTGTGGGGACAATTTTCATGAAGAAGAGACTTTATGTTCTGGAGCTATGCACATATTAATGAAGCTGCAGCACAAGAGAAAACTCGCTCAGGGTTTCACAATCTTTTTCCCCAAAACAGTCCTCAAGGGGAAAATGATAATGTGCATGAACAGTTAAAATAAAAGCAAACCCTGAGCTAACCCCTTTGAATGAACTGATTCCTGTTAATGTATTGTTATTACCTTACTATATATCACCTTCATTTTCCTCTTAAGCAGCAGGAAGGACAGACATCCATACTGCACAGATAAGAGTGTGATTTCCAGTGAAAACAAAGGTCCCAGCAGTCAGGTTTGTATTTGCTTTGTTTAAAATCAAATTACAAGGTATGTGGGCCCCAAACTTATCTAAACAGTGCAGTCGGTACACAGACTCACAGGGTCATTGGAGCTGGAAGGGGCCAGATCAACACCACCTTGCTTTGCTGGAGTGAACACCTCACATTAATACATACAAAGCCTTCTTGCCCGTGAAGGCAGGGAGTAGAACTGGATGGTCAGGATGCCCTGTGTAAGACTACGCTCTGCCCTCCCAGGTGCTGGCAGCTGGTACCCTGTAGAGCTGCATGCTCTGAGGATGCATTTCACATTCACTAATCTCATTTGCCTACTCTAAGCAACAACAGAGGCATTACCCAAGTACTTGTGGATGAGCAATCTTAGTAAGAAAGCAAAACAAGAGAGAACAGAGGGGCACCATTGCAAGAGCAAATGGCCGATGTTGCAGACTGAGGCAATAAGGAATGGACAGATGGCCACAGAAACGGTAGGACTGAACAACTGTCTAGTGACCTTCCTGCTCACAAAAAACTGAAGAGTTGTCTTCTGTCCTTCTGCTTCACCAAAAAAAAACAAAAAACAAAAACAAAAAAAAAAAACCAAAAAAAACCAAAAAAAAAAAAAAAAAAAAAAAAAAAAAAAAAAAAAAAAAAAAAAAAAAAAAAAAAAAAAAACCTGAAAGCAAAAACATTAAAAGCAGCACAAATTTCTTCACTGCCTTTTTCCATTTTCCACTGTGAGCCAAGAGCTACACAGATACAGCAAGAAGAGTAAGGAAACAAATAATGCCTTTTACAGTGATTTTCATATCAAATTGACCGAGGGAGAAACCAAAATTGGGACGACCAGCATGGGCTTGTCTCCTTTGGTCAGATACACCCCTCCTGTGCCAGCTGCCACCATTGTCAGCCTCCTACAGGCCTCCTGCAAGCCTCTGCACAGTCACCTTCTTTTCTGTCCGTCTGCCAGGAGTTACCATTTTCCCAGGTCTGGTGGCTGAGCCGCTCTCCAAGCACTCCCTCAGCCATTCCAGTGAGAACACGCCAGGTCAGCTAACATGGTTTACCATATAGGTCTTTCCTAACCAAGTTCTTTGGGTCTGAGATGGGTTGGGAAACCATAAGGTGAGTTATTCCACCAACAGACCTGAGAAGTCAGTGACCTCTGCAGGGGGACAGTGATCAGTCACAGGAGAAAACCAACCCTGACAGGCAAGGGATTTCGTGTCATTGGGTCTTTCCAGCCCTATTTGCTCTGTGCCCACCCCGCAAAGGACCACTGGAGCACTCATGCACACAATTCTCTTTTTCTTGCAGACAGCCACATCACTCTGCAGCTACAATTACCTGTACCTAGTGCTTGTTAACTGCTTTGAAGATTAAAAGCACAGATACAAGTGTTAAATATTGTAATTATTCCTACTACGTAACATTGCTGCACTGAAAGCAGGGAGGGGTTGTTTTTTGGGTTTGTATGTGGGAATACCATGACAGCTGCTCCTTTCTGCATGTGAATTGCTGCCAAGGACCTTGATAAGGGATTGTGCTTGGAGGAAAAGAACTGAGTCTGGGAGTTTTCTTGGAGTGCTGCATACCACAGTGAAATTAAACTGCACTCTTACCAGGCTTCCACTGTCAGAGCTTATTTCTGGATGTGCTGATTACCCTGAGCTGCCTCCGGCTCCAGGAGGAGAAGAGGTGACTCTCTGCAGCACAGCAGGGCTTGGTGCTGCAAGCAGCATGCGGAAGGACACACACTCACCTCAGACAAACAACTTTGGAGCAGCCCTGAAAGCACCAAATCCCGAAGTCCATGTTTCTGATGTATTCAGTTCATACTCAGGGCTTTAGGGAAGAGCTATCCCTGAAAGAGTCCAGTGCAGAGAGGAGTTTAGTCTCTTCTTTCTGTTAAGGACACCTTCTGACCTTCCAGCCCAGCAAAAAAGGCTTGAGCCTGAGCATGGTTTTCCCACACACTGCACTCTTCTCCTGCACTGTCTTCCTGGCACTGACTCACCCAGCCCAAATGCCCAGGGGGAGCAGCGAGGCTAAAAACCCCTGGCTTTACTCCGTTCTCCTTTATTGTCAGGAGCAGGTGGGAGGATGAGGTTGTGAGACCAGCACGTAGTTCATTACTACCTTGCTACTGCTCCAAATTATGTCAGGAGCTGGGCTGACACCTACCTGGCTCTCTGTAGCCAAACACAAAGAAGATTGGTCTGAATTTGGGTCATGTCTGAGGACAAAGCCATGGGTGACCTCTTCAGTCTGTGGCATGGTGTTAAGTTTATTTATGTGCACTCCTGGTCTCTGTGACACAGCACATACAGCTAAAGGCTGTAGCATTTAATCGACAGTGCTTCTCTAGGTGCACTGGGAGTTCATCTGAGCTATGATCGAAAAGAAATCCTATTAACTGCTGTTTATATGCCTCATACCTTCCCTTCCCTGTTCTGCAACAGCCCTGACCAGGTCTGAGCCTCTCTGCGTGAGGAGGCAAGCAGATCCCATGATCAAAATGAAATGATGCTATGATCCATCTGCTTCACACCGTCAGGCAGCTTTTGGGAAGAGACGGAAACTCTGAAAAGCTGGGGAACAACTTTGCGTCCCCTTCTGCACTCCCACACACACATACACAATTCTGAAGATGTAAAGCCACAAAAAGGGTGGGCTGTTCCCACCGGAAGAGAAAATATCAACGTGAAGTAAGCACCTGAAAACTTACCCTCTCAAAGAGGATACACATAAGTACAGGCAACTGCTGATGGAATGGGCAGGCATCAAGCTGGTAAGACCCAGTTTAAGAGGTGTTCAAGAACCTGCAGGTTCCCCCGACTCCCACAGGACTTAAAGGTGCTCTGGGAAATCCGCAGTCATGTTTCAGTCCCGAAAAAAGCCCATGATTTAATCTGAAACCTACTGACAGCAGCAGCACTGGATTTGGGATCACAGTTGTGGGATTGTACCTTCAGTGTTTTGCACAGAAAGTATATTTGTCTGTCTTTTAAAAGGGGTGATGAGGACAAAAAAAAAGTATTAAAATATGTATTCACTTTAGAACACTTTTAAGCTCACAGGGCAGCTTAGCTTGGGAGAAGGCAGGAAGGTAGCAGAGGATGAAGGACTAGCAAAAAAGAAGGCTGGGTGTGTCACAGGGGAAGGGAAAGGTTGTAGGAGGAAGTGTGGGAGGCAATGCAGACAAGCTTACTAAATTGCAAGGCAAAATGTGGATTTTGTCCCCAAGCAAAACACCGTGGTAGCGCTGTCAGGTCAAGCTAATAAAGAGAGCTCTTCAGAGACTCCGTCGTCTGTCTGTATTTCCTCTCTCACTAAGAGGAAAAATAATTAATACGCACCTTCTGTCTGGCAATCAGCAACTATTTACATCAGCCTATGTGAAGATGGCAGCCCTCCTGATCACGAAGCACACCTCCTCTTTGGGAGTGCAGCTCCTGCCCTGTCGGCCCTGTACACAGCTGCAGTCTGCAACACCGCACCTGACTCGGAAGGAGCCCCTTTCAGAGGGGGCTGAAGGTGGGCAGCACCCTCTCTACAGGCTGTAAAGAAACTCACTTTAGACGTTTCTAAAGTCTCGGGAGGTTTTCTGCAGGCATGAAAGGCAAGCTCCAGTATTGGCAGAGACTTTACAACAGAGGATTTGCTGTAAAGTGTTACTGATGAGATGCAAAATTCACAGCGAATTCAGTAATTAATAGCACAACTTCCTTTGTTTACTATGCAGAGGACACAAGAAAATTAAGCTAATCTGGTGCTTGTCCAAGCCACTGCTAAAAACATTTTTGACAAAAACTGACCTCTTTGCTCCTGAATAAATATTAGCAATTTGTTTGCACGTTGTGCAGCCAGTTTGGTAGACAGGCAAGAAAAAACGAGCAAAGAACTTATTCGGTCATTTTTTTTCCCGCACCAATTGTCAAATAAATTATTCACAAATACAAGCTTCCATCATTCATCCAGCACTAGACTAAACACTTTCTACTAAACTTAGTTTTCAGCATCATGTTTCAGTTTATAGTTACGTTTTTCCCTGGGCAAAGTGAGCCAGTCATTAGACAACTCTCATAGGTTTCCACTAAACATGCTTGATTAAGTCTTTTAAGTAGGAGTAGGTGGAGGAAATTGTGCTTTACAGTCAATGGGAACATTTTCATTCATTTCAGTGGGAAATGCGCTGGAAGAGATAACATTATTTTGAAGAGTTAACGAGCATATTTAAGTCTGTACAAAAAAAAATTATGCCACTCTTGCATACTGCACTTCGTGAGGGACAGCTTTCAGAGTAAGAAACCAGCCTCAACAGTGGAACTGCCTAAACCAGCAGTTTTCCCTAACACCACCCCATGGTCCTTCCTGGCACATAATGCACACACATGAAACCCAGCAGCATCATCCAAGCTCTAGTCTTGCTTACTCTTCAGTGGCTGAACTTTTGTGACTGCATTCAGCGTGGTGGTGCTGAGCTGGTACAGGTGCTCACCTTTAATTTCTCCAAGCCAGAGCCACAACAGATGCAATTCAGTTTAATGGCTTGAGGATCTGGCTTCATTTGAAAGGGAATGAAGAATATGAAAAAATAAAATAATTTTAAACATAGTTTCAAACACTAATTCGAATATGAACTTCTGGACTGATTTACTGCAATGCCACACAGCCATGCAAGGTCAGGATGACACACAAGCAAGAGACCTCTGAGACAGAATAACTACATGAAGCTACTACATTTGGAACTTCTACAGGTAGGCAAATTGAAAAACAGCCACACATCAAGAGCACACTTTTGCTGCAGGTCAGCAAGAAAACTCCGTGTCATCAGTTTCTTCAAAGACATTTAGATGGATGGTGCCATTCCCCAAATTTAGGAGAAAGAGGGACATGATCTACTATTCAGTCTATGCAAATCCATGATGAACACTACTGAGTGCAACAGCTGTGTTCACCACTGCAGAAAGCAATGATTTTAATCAAGTGGTTAACATGAGCCCTTTCCTTCCAAAGGAAATGGTCTATTTTATCCCCAGTCCAATCATTTCCAAACGAATCCTTGAAGAGTATCCCCCTAGAAAATTATGTTTATTCATTATTAGCACATCAGCTCAAGATCCCAGGCGCAGTCAGTGTACAAATGTAGAACACAAGGCAATCCCTACCCTGCTGAGATTACAATCTCAAAAGTCGCAGGTGAAAACAAAACAAAAGAAAGCAAAACCAAAATAGACAAACAGGCTCGGCAAATGTTGAAAGCTAGAGGTGTGGTGGAGGGCTCACATTCCTTCCCTTATTGTGTAGATGCAAGACATGCCCAGTCTCTGGAGGGAAACAGATGCATGGGAGAGACATGAAACTATTCCCATGGCCCAGACTGGCCATCCCTATCACTGCAACCTTCTTTTGCAGAGCTCTCTCCTATCCAGAACTGTTGTTCCAGTTGTAGGTGTGCCCACTTTGAATATTAAGCACAACATATCTAGATGTAAGACTCATAACTTCTCTCCTTCATTCAGCACAATTCACAGGTTCAGCTCAGAACTTTCTAAAGGGCCGATGTTTGGAAGTCTTGCTCTCTGCATTTTTTTTTTCCAGAACATTTACACCTTCAAGCTCAAGGCCTGAGTAACAAGGAGAGAGGCAATAGTATAAAAAGCTATGTGACTCCTGCCAAAATGTGTCACTTCAAGTCACTCCATCCAAAAACCATGAGAATCTGGCCGGAGTTGAGACCTGTAAAATACAGAGATATGTGGTGCAGAGCTGATAAGAACCTTCCCTTCAAATTTGTCCCAAAGCCCAAGACATTATCTATTGAATCAGACCCTACGGGTACGTAGACGCCACTCTGCCTACTTTTTGGATCCCACTGGGATTTAGGCTGAAAACAGGTGCCAAGATGCTCTGACTCAGGCGGTTGCAGGCATGCCCAGCAGCAGAGCTGCCCGTCCGTGCTCGGGGAACGCGCAGGTAAGAGACGGAGGCACCCACCGAGGCTGGATGTCTTCAAGGTTAGGTGGTTGCTCAGCACGGGGCAAAGGGCATTGCCGTGATTTTGGGCTATGTGGCCTCAACTCCGTTATGCCCTGTTGCAAGTGACAAAGCTCCCCTCTGAAGCTGGCCCTCATAAAAAGCCATCCAGGTTTCCTCCACACTGTTCTCTCCATTTAATTTAAGTGCTGCTAATCGGGAAATCTGCTTAATTGAAATATCTGTGTTAAAAATCATGGGTGCTTACTAACAATGACTGCATCTTGATCAGGATGGTAATATCACTTAATTGGGATGCCTTCAGGTATCTTGGTGGTTTGGGTTTTTTATGTCTCAAGCTCAAGCTAGTTTTGTCTGTCTGCTCCTCATAAAATGCTTTCAGTTCCTCCTTAGTAATGATACAGGCAAACGATGATGTAAGTTGCTTTAACATTTTTTGCTTCTGGCTGTTAGTTGGTGTGGGAGGGGCAAATTACCTGTTTCTGTGGGTGTTCTTGCCACAGGGACGGTTACAGTAGTTGCAGTCTCCATCCCATGCAAACACTTCTGCCTCTGACAGCCTCCCTGTCACACGGCACCTCTCCAAAAGGCTCTAGTGAATAGAGAAACGCTTGTTTTTTGCTACCTGGCAAGCTCATCTAAACTGCAGGAAAGATACCAGCCAGAGTGTACTATACCGTGTATTCCCTTTGTAACTGACCATTTCAATGTCTGCAGTGTCTACAACTCTTGAAAGCAAAAGTGTGTGCTAAAGGAAAGCTGTGAATCTGCCTTCGAACCAACAAACCACACTTATACCTCACAATTATACATGTGCAACTATTTTTAAATGTAAGCCTTGGCTAAGACTATCTGCCTCTATTTTAGGGGTTATCAAGTTAAATGGAAAACTTTTTTGTTTTTTAATGAACTATCAAGGGTCCTTTTCTTCATGCTACACTAGCTTAAAATACCTGTATTTATTGTATTTATCAAGTGTAGTACCTCCAAGTCGGTCATCTGCCACTGAATGTTAGTCTGGCAATCTCTTCTGCTTTGCAAAATGGGGGCACTGACCTCGCCTGGCTTGGCTGATGCCATCCTCATAAGCAAACATTAGCCGTGTTGCCATCGCAGTTGGCCAGCCGGTCTCACTGGGGCAGGAATTGGGGCGTGAGCTGAGCAGGTGAGCTGGTGATAGGCCGGAGCCACGCATCCAACACATGGAGGTCTAATGAAAGGGGGTAATGCCACCTGGATAAAAAAGAAAGTCTGAAAGCTTTGCTTTTATTTGGCCAAAGAAGGGACAATTTCTGGGGAGACGTTGAAATATATACTGCCAAAGCTCTTTCCTTCCTCAGTACAACTTTTTTGTTTAAATCGTGCTTACCAGTCTGTTTACAGATTGGCAGAAATGACACTGCATATGGACTTACAGAGGAAGAGGAGGAGAGAAAGAATCAGAAACTGCAGTTGTAACACACTCAGGAACTGAATGATGACTTCTTTTACCTTTAAATGGTATGCTGCTTCATTTTGAGGGCAGAGACCTACTAGAAAATGGGGCTTGCCTGGGGTCACAGCCCATGAAACTCCGGCAGCTGTGAGTTTCAAGTGTTTGTTACACAAGGTGCATTTAAAACACCATTTCTTTTGTGCATTCCCTGTGGTCTGTGGAAAATAATAGTTACATCTTGAGAGCTCTGTTCTTTAAACTATTCTTTCACCTCTTTTTATTGTACTTTGCTTTTTGCAGAGTGAGACATTGCTTTCTGTATGTAAACACTCATGGGTTACTTCCAGCAGTGCGCAAATAACTGCAAAGAGAGCATCTGTGGCTTCATAAAAGTGCATATGCAGATATCTACGTTTTATTACTTATATTACCATAGCTCCTAGGAGCCTTAGAGAAGACTAATTTTTTGGTGTGATTGTACTTAATAACCATAAATGCCTTGTAAAACCCTTGAAATGCCTTGAAAACCATGAGTGCATGTATGTGTGTATGTGTGTGTGAAAATTTACACATCTCTGTGGCCACTCGGTGAAGGCATCTGCCTCTGCGTTTACCAGACAGTTTTACGAAGCTGTTCCTTGGAGGTTGAACACATCAGTAATTGGACAGCAAGGGGGAGGTTAAAAAACAGAAGTACTTTTCCAGGAAACCAACGCTTTTTCACTCGCAAGTTTTATTGGCAAGCCTGGCAACCAATAAAGACATTCCTTGGCAGAGGGAAGAGTATAATGGCCTGGACACAGCTGGCATCGCTCTAGCGCTCACCTCCGACAGCGAGCTGCGCCCCGCGGAACCCGCCCGCACGGCCGCGACTCGGTAGCCCGGCGGCGGCGGGAAGGGTCCGCGCTGGGTGTCGAAGCCCGCGTGTGCCGGAGGAGAGGGAGCGCGGCCGAGCCGCGGGGAGCCGCGGGGGCGGGCAGGCAGGGATGAGG